>SZWC01015343.1:0-21492 GCA_023375785.1 Penium margaritaceum | reverse complement strand
TCTCCTCCTCCTCCTCCTCCTCCTCCTCCTCCTCCTCATCATCATCATCATCATCATCATCATCATCATCATCATCATCATCATCATCATCATCATCATCATCATCATCATCATCATCATCATCATCATCATCATCCTCCTCCGTCACTACTTCTTCCCTGCAGGATTAAAGTTTCTTAAACGCTTTGCATAGCGTTCAAGAAATTTTGCTTCTGCACTACTTGCATAGTCTCGCACCATGTACGGACTGTTACTGCACGACCTCATTTGTGATGATTTGTGATGATGGTCCTTCAAAGCGTTGAGTCAACACCACCTCGTCTGTGTTAATCTGTGAAAGAGACGAACAAGGCCAAGGGGCTAAAGCCCCTGATGTGTGTCAAGCTCTTCGATATGCTGCAAAGACTTAGGGTTCCAGGGTTTTAGGGTATTAGGGGTTTAAGGTTGTAAGGTTCTCTTTGGTGCTCTTTTGGTGGAGAAGATTTGTTTGTTCCTTCATTTTGTGTCGATGGTTTTCCTGAAATTTACAGGTTACGAATTCTGACCGTCTCACAATGGCGAAGTAAGCTGAGGCTCTGATTTCCGTTCTGTCCTTGGTTCCAGTTTTCCTTGTGCTGTTCGCTTTGGCGCTGCCCCCCCACATCTTCAGGCGTTGATTCAGTACGTGCAAATGAACAAGGCGCGGGACAATGACTGGTTCCAACTCGCTCCAGCAAACGCCGAGGGAACAAAGTGGAAAGGAAAATGCTGGTACATCTACAACCTCCTGAAATACGAATTTGACCTTCAATTCGACATCCCTGTCACGTACCCGGCCACGGCGCCGGAGCTCGAACTGCCAGAGTTGGATGGGAAAACGCCAAAGGTATGCCTCATCTCAACCTTCTCATTCCTATCTCCTTTTTCCTCTTTTGTTACGTCTGGTGACAAGTGAGCAATCATCGCTTACTTCTGGCCGCAGCAGATCGAGGGTGAACGAGGCCCCCAAGCCACCAGGGCACAACCCAGAAGCATGAGGAATAGAACCGTGTTTAAAGTTTTAAGACGTTTTCCGAGGCGTCTTCAATGTTTCCAATATTGTGACGGAGGTTGAACTTGGCCCCCAAAGCCACCAAGGCACAAGACCACAAAAAAAAAGAGGAGTTGAACCGGGCTTCCTGTCAGCGAGACCGCCACTGCCGCTGCGTAGTCTCTCTCTATGCCGCCCGCTGCCTCTTCTGCACCAGCTGCTTGCGATTTCTCATTCATCCTTTTTGGGTTGCACGAGCCACCGCAGACTGGCACAAACCACCACGTGGTACAAAAAATTTGCCACCTTGCGCACTGTCAGGTGGACGCACACTCACACTTGCTAGCAAGGCACCAGAAAGCACACTGCTGGTTGTTTTCTTCATTTTCACTGCGGCTGCTTCTTCTACTGCTGCTGCTGCTGCTGCTGCCACTGCTGCTTCTGTTGTTGCTGTTCCTGCGGCTGTTGGTGATGGTAGTAGTGATGGCGTTGCTGCTGCTAGAGGTGGTGTTTATGGTGCTGCTGCTCTTCTAGCGCCAGCACTTGTTGGAGCATGAGCAATGTTGCCCTCGCTGGAGTGTAGACAGGGGCATGAAAAATGTCGCCCTTATTGGACCGTAGGCAAGGGCATCAAAAAAATTGCCCTCGTTCATTCTGTTCCTGCTTTTCGGCCCTTGTGAGGCCCCTCTGGCCACTTCTGTCACTTATCCTCTGCGGGGAAAGCTGCCAAGTCTTCCGCTCTGACTTGTCTACCACTTCTGCTGTGGCGTCTGCTGCAGCCTGCTGCTGCAGGGGGCGCTGGCATGGTCTTCAGTAGATTCCCCGGGTGGTGGTCATTTTTGTTCTGTCGTTTTTTGTCGGTTGTGCATTTGTGTGCAGATGTACAGAGGTGGGAAGATCTGCCTGACCATCCACTTCAAACCGTTGTGGGCAAAAAACAGGTGAGAGGGAGGAAAATCAGAATCATGTGGTTTGGTTCTATCTTTCTCCTCTTCTTTTTTGTTTTTCTTCTATTTCTTCTACTTTTTCTAGTTTTGTCCTCCAGCACTATGTGTTCCCCCCCAGAATGCATGGTGCTGAAGATGGCGTCAAGGTGTTGTGCCTCATGCACTCCACAGGATGAGCTATTCATTGCTGACACGCATCCATCCAGACGCGATGATTTCATCGTGGACAACTTGCTTTCTTCCTGCCCAATGCCCATCCCCATCACTGTGCCTGGCACCAGGAACAACTCCTTTTGATGTACGGCAATTTTCGCTCGCATTGCAATCTGGCAAGTTTGGTTCAGTACTTTGGTGCACTATCGGCCAAACTGAAAGCATGATTTGTCTCCTCTTCTTGAGCCATGTTTGCGAGTATGCATGAAATTTCTTCTCTGCTGACGTTTGTACGTGGATAGTTCCCCCTCTGGGCTGTGTGCATGACCTCTGATCTCTTGTTTTGCGGTGCAGCCCGCATTTTGGAATCGCTCATGCGCTGTGTCTTGGCCTTGGCCCGTGGCTGGCAGCGGAAGTGCCTCACCTAGTGGACACCGGCGTGATCCACCACAAGGATGCACTCAAATAATTTCTACTGCAAGCAATGTCTGTGACGAGTCATGATGACCCAGAATTCAAGGGACGTTCATTTTTTTATGTGGGATCATTTTACGTCTCTCTCTTCGTGTAAGTCTAGCGTGCTTATGTTGTGGATAGTCGAAAGCATGTACTCAAGTCCTCATGGAATGTTGGGCACCCTCTTGATGTCACCAGGGCTGATGCCGGTATTACCAGTACCGCGGTGTGCCGTGTTTTTGTACCGCGGTACTGCAAGACCATGGTATGGTATTTTCTTTTTGCGGTATCGGTACGGTATCAGTACTGACCTGGCAGGGTACCCCTCTTTTGTAGCACGGTACCATACCGCGCTACAGTAATGCGGTAGTGAGAAAGTGAAAGATTTTTTTTGTTGTCAAGTGACGGTTTTGTGCTACAACTAAGTCAACGTAGTAGTGCGTATGAGTGTGCATTCGGACGATTGAAATGAACAGGAAAGGATCAATGAGCGTTGTCCGTAGTTCCAAAACCGGAAAGAGAATTTTGCAAGAGAAAATCGAAGGCCGAGTGTGTGGATCGTGTGGTTTGGACATGACTGGTGTACATGTTATGCGTACATGAAGGGGTGAGCGTGTCCAAGATGATGAACAGTTGTCCATATTTTCCTTGGTGAGAGGAGAAACGAGGACCACCCCGAAGACCTCGCCTCCTTTCCGTTTCGGAAAAGCACCTCCTACACCCAATAAATTGTTCATGTCGGGGCCTGAGTTGTTTTCAAAAGTCACGGTTCTCTCATACAAGCCTGAACGAGTGGGAAATGGTTCTCTCGAGTTCCTTCATAGGTTGCGAATGCAAAAACGATTCGCCGGGAAAAAAAAAGAATTTTGAGAAAAGCGCATACGTAGTCTTCCAGACCCCGTTCCTCGTTCCATAACACAACGATTCCAAGAGAACACACCCTAAGAGAACTGCGAAGCAGCCTGCGACATAAGACTTTGCCTTCTTCATTTGAAAGGTTCAAAAAGCGAAGTCCTAGTTACAGACCAAGGGCATGAATGGGACGACTAAGAAGATGCATAGAAGCTTCCTAGCCACACTCCCGTTGACCAGGCATCAGTGCCTAATGAGACGGTGACGACAGTCACAAGTCATGCACGTAACGGCAAGGGTTTGGCTAGGGGACACAAGGCAAAGTGTCTGAATGCTTCATAAGCATTTGCAGAGAGAGATAGCAAATGACGGGTCCATGGCATAAATACCTGCCGCGGCGCACAGCGGGTGTCGCACGCGGCGGTCCAAGAGCTGTCCTAAAACCGGCCCAAAACCACTGTTTTGGCCGTAGCTCTGCGCATACATGTCAGAATGCTGCGCCGTCTGATCCTAGACGTGCAGAATTTTGAGCCGGACGCTACGACTGGTTACACGCACAATTCCGGCATTAATCTGTGGAAGGACAATGCAAAACATGCAAATCGGCCTCAAGAGCCTGTCCACCGAGAAAACTCTAGCGTCTGTAGAAAAACTACAGAGTACCCTAGCAAGAACCCGGGACATCATCGCAGCCGCCTGGTGGCTGCTGGCGGGTGAATCCACCAACCATCACTGCTCCGGCGCGAGCTGGGTCCGCATCAGGGATCTGCACGAGCATGGACATGGCCGAGTCGTCACAGTAAGCTGTACAAACGGACGGAAACAGGTCACATCACAACACTCCCCATGACCCGATGGTACGCATGTCCATACGCGTGCAGAACTGACAGATATGCACAACTAGATGTACAAGAGTCCATGTTCATACACCCCACTCTCAGCCACTCTCAAGCAAGGGGCGTAGCGCGACCGAACGAATGACCACCATCAACTTTCTACGCGCAAGCGCCTTGGTCAAGACGTCAGCCCGCTGCATGTCCGTGCCGACCCAGATGACAGAGATCGCCTGTCGCTCCACAAGGTCACGCAAAAAGTGATGCTCAACAGCAATGTGCTTCGTGCGTGCATGAAACACACCAGAGTTGTGTGCGATGGCTAGAGCACTCTGGTTGTCACAGCGTAGAACAATGCAGGGCACAGACTGACGCAACTCACAAAACAGACGTTGCAGCCACACCGCCTCAGCAGCCCCAGCTCCCAGAGCAACATACTCAGCCTCTGATGAGCTACGTGCGATACAACCTTGCTTGCCACTACGCCACGACACAGCGGTGCCACCAAGCAAGAATACGTAGCCTGTCCAGCTCCGCCCATCAGGACTCCACGCCTAGTCGCTATCTGTGTAGCCGTCGATTACTACCAAACATTGCCGTCGAAAGCAGAGTCCGAGGTACGGTGTGGACACCACGTACCGCACCACTCGCACAGCAGCATGAAGGGCTCTCACCCGAGGACACTGTGAAAACTGTGCAAGGAGGTTGACGGCAAAGGTAATGTCAGGTCGTGTGGTAGTGGCCAAGTACATCAAGGAGCCAATCAGGCGCAAGTACAGGGTCACGTCCACTGTCTCCCCCAGGTCTGCGGGATCAGCCACCTTCAGAGCATCCTGTCCGTCAGGTGTGATGGGGGTGGAGGCTGTAGGAACTGCACCCAAGAGGTCAGCAAACCGCTCCCCCACAACATGGGCGTAACGTGCCTGGTGTAACAAGAGTGTCCGTCGCTGGCGATCACGCACGATCTCCATCCCGAGAAACACAGCTGCAGGACCAAGGTCCTTCATCCTGTAGGCAGCCTGNGATCATCCACCTTCAGAGCATCCTGCCCGTCAGGTGTGATGGGGGTGGAGGCTATAGGAACTGCACCCAAGAGGTCAGCAAACCGCTCCCCCACAACATGGGCGTAACGTGCCTGGTGTAACAAGAGTGTCCGTCGCTGGCGATCACGCACGATCTCCATCCCGAGAAACACAGCAGCAGGACCAAGGTCCTTCATCCTGTAGGCAGCCTGGAGAACTGCCTTGGCCTCCTTCACGGCCTCCATAGAAGGAGACGCAATCAGGAGGTCGTCCACGTAGACCAGGATGGCAGTGAAGCTGTCAGCTGTCCGTCTGAGAAAGAGGGACGGGTCAGCGTCACTCTGTACGTAACCGGCACGTGTCAGTGTACTTGTGATCTCCAAGTTCCAGCACCTGGGTGACTGTTTCAGGCCGTACAAGGCCTTCTGCAAGCGCCAGACCTTTTCACCGACCTCGAACCCAGGTGGCTGGACCATGTAAATCTCCTCGTCTAAGGTGCCATGGAGGAATGCGTTGTTCATGTCCATCTACTGCAGCTCCCCGTCGTGGTGAGCAACAACCCCGAACAGAGCGCGAGCCATGGTCACGCTGCCAACCGGTGCAAAGGTGTCAGTGAAATCCACTCCCTCAACTTGCGAGAACCCCTTGGCCGTCAAGCAAGCCTTGTAGCGATCCAGTGTGCCATCAGGCTTCACCTTCTTGTGAAAGACCCAATTGGCCTGTACAGCCCTCCGCCCAGGCGGGAAGTCGACAAGCTCATAGACACCGTGCTCACGGATAGCTCTCAGCTCATCCTCACAAGCAGCACGCCACAAGTCTGCATCGTGAGCTGAGAGTGCCTCCTTCAACGTGCCTGGATCAGGCATCGTCGAGGGAGCGCTCCGGGTGGCTAAGACACACGCCTCTGGACTCGGTCTGACCGTGACAAGATCGGTTGCGGCGTCGCAAGCGACCAAGAACTCTCGAGAGACCAACTTGTGGCCGACATGACATGCTGGGTGAATCTCGGTGGAGTCTGCTTGGAAACTCAGGCCAAGGGCCTTCGTGCCGGGCTCGCCACTCTGAACACTACGAGTTGGTCGTCTGGGCAAAGGGTCAGTAGTCCGCTGAGCTCTAGAGGGCAATGGTCACAGGCGACCGCCAGGCTCGCGGGAGTATCTTGCCGCAGGCTGTGGGGAAGGCTGCTGTGCCAAAGTCGTAGGAAGCATGGGTGGATGCACGAGAGTGGGTGTGACGGAATGGACTGACATTGGTAAGGGGTCAGGTGTACCAGAGGGGACCGGCACTGGCACCAGTATGGGATCAGGTGTGCGAGAAGGGTGGACAGCAACACAGGGTCAGGTGTGCCAGAGGGAACTGACGCTCGTACGGGATCAGGTGTGTCAGAGGGAACTGGAGCTCGCACGGGATCCGGTGTGGAACAAGGAAGTGGCACAGGATCGGGTGTGTCGGACGGTACGGATGAGGCTACTGGACCCACAGCCACGATGGCCTGGTCGTCAGCAGCCGGAGACCGTTCAGCAGGTGAGGAAGTCCAGCCAGACCCATCCGCAGGTCTAGTCTCCCCCATCCATCGGGAAGCCACATAGGTAGGAACGTGGTTGGCGGCCAGCGACAGAATGCTGGACAAGTCGCGGTAGATGAGAGTCTCAAAGAAGAGAGCATCTCGCGACTCGACAATGCGATGGCGAGCACGGTCCCAAAACCGCCAGGCCTTCGACCGGGGGGAGATGCCGAGGGAGGCACACATGCGTCCCCGAGGTGAGACCTTAGAACCCTGCTGGTCCTCGGTGTACCAGACACAAGCGAGACACCCCCAAACGCGAGCAAGACGGAGATCAGCGCGATGGCCGAACCACAGCTCATACGGCATGATATGGTCTGGAAGCGGACCATGCGGCAAGCGGTCCCAGACCCATGCGGCAAGCGGTTCCAGACCCATGCTGCAAGCAGTTCCAGATGTCATGTAGGAGAAGCCCTCAAAGGCAAAGGACTCCGGTAGACTGCACTTAGACCGCATAGCGTGAACCGCATTCTCCATGGTGGGGTTCCAACGCTCAGACACACCGTTTTGTTGTGGTGTAGCAAGGGCGGAGAGCTGGTGAAAGATACCGTGCTCGGCAAAGTAGGCATCCATCTCGCCCAAGAACTCGCCACCACGATCTGAACAGAATGTGTGCAGAGTGTGACAAGACTGACGCTCAGCCATCACAAGCCACAGGCAGACTGCCAACGTGGCATCGCTCTAGTGGCGCAAGCTGTAGACCCACCGCATCCGCGTGAAGTCATCAGTCAGGGTGAGAATGTATCGACCCCGATCAGAGAGGGACTCGACTAGGAGAGGGCCGAGAAGGTCCGAGTGAACCAACTCAAGTGGGCGCAGTGCCCGGGAGGAGGAGTCAGGGTAAGAGCAGCGATGCATCTTACCCTGGGCGTAAAAAAGATAGTCGGTCTTGGGCGGCTTCTCAAAAGGAGCTGCGTCAAGACCGAGGGGTGGCTGAGTACGAATGAGCTTGGACACAGTGTCCTAACTCACATGGCAGAGGCAACGGTGTAACAAGCGCTGGTGTTCAGGGGAGAGAACACCAGTGACAAACACTCGCGCAGAAGGGGGAGGGGAAGGAGAAGCAGAGGGAGTGCAATGAGACACACGATACAGGTCATCAACAATAGAGGCACGAAGCACAACGACACGTGTGTCAAGAGCAGTCTTTGTGGCAGAGTCAGTAGAGCGCTCAACAGTGAGGCCCATCCTGGTGCATGCATGAATAGAGAGCAGGCTGAGCTCAAGAGCAGGGACAAGGAGCACATCAGAAATGTACAAGGGGCCAGGCGAACCATCAAACCGCACAACCCCAACTCCGTGTACAGGCAACGACTGACCAGACCCTGTGCGAACAGACCGAACAGACACAACGGGACCCAGCACAACGAAGTCACTGCGACGACAGGTCATGTGATGAGTGGCCCCAGAGTCAATAATCCAGGTGCCACTCGGCTCACGACCAATCGTCGACACTGAGCAACGTGCCACAGAACACTCTGTCTCTCCTAGGCGCTCAATAGAGGACTCGGAACAACGACGGACAACACGGATCTGTGACTCGGCAAGTTAGTCGATACTGTCAGGTCCATCCTCATCGCAAGCCACCATAGCTCCACCACAAGCATCATAACGAGCAACAGATGCAGTAAGACAAGCTGTGTCGGGACCACTCGGCTGTGACAACACACTTGCACCTCCCCGAGTACGAAGCGCCAGCAGCTGACAAAGCTCTGCGATCGTGCGATCCCGAGGGTCCACCTCACTGCTGCCGCCTGATGAAACGGGTGTGTTTGCAGCACTCGTGTTCGTGGCGCGCCCAGCCTGTGTGTCGCTCAAGGAAGTCCGCTGTGCGTGCGCCGCCTGGAGGCCGCGCATGATCCGAGTCCAGTCAAGTGGCTGCTCACACTCTGTGTAGTGGTGAGCGTCTCAACAGTTGTAGCAGTGGGCAGAACGTCCACTGCCACTACTCGCCGGCTGCTGCTGCTGCTGCTGTTGCTGTCCCTTTCCGCGTTGTTTCTTCCCCTTCTTTCCTTGTGCGGCCGCTGCAACGCCTTGAGTATGGCCGCTCGGAGTAGAGGAGGAGGAGGAGGAGGTGGTCGAGGTGGGACTGGTGAGCAGGGACAGAGGCGTAGGAGGCGTCGCAGTCACTGTTGCAACAAGTGGACTCTGCTCATGAGCGACGACAACCTCATGAGCCGATGTGGCCTGGATGAAGTAGCGATGGGCCCAAGGAAGCAGTTGTAGTGACTCTGACAACTCAGAGAGAGCCACACGATCGAAGCTCGTAAAGAGCTTCACGTGGTCCAAATGCGCTCTTATCATGATGGTGTCGAGCGCCCACAACTACGTCCCGCCACCGGTCCCAAGGCGCGCGTAAAGGCGCATCGCGTGCCTCAAATAGTCAGCTGCGAGCTCTGTGGGGCCCTGGCGGAGGGAGTGAAACTCACGTAGTCGGGCCGCCCTCGTGGCATGGGTCTCCGCAGCGAGAAGTGTCAGGGCCAGCTCCCAACCCTGACGCGGATCTACTCCAATCCCGGTCCCGGTCTGACCGAGGAAAGGACGGAAGTCGATCACAGTCTCCCATGGCATGGCGTAGAGGAGACCTCGCATCGCTCTTGCTGCTGTCTGGGCCTGGTCAGCGTCGCGGGTCTGGTACTGGTTGTGGTAGTACGGCCAGACACCCTCAGAATCGGCCCACACCTGAAACAGGGTCTCCCAGCAATCGAAGCCCTCGTCACTATCGTAACGGGGTGGAGGTGTCTCAAAGTCCTTCGGTCGCCGCTCCGTGGGGAGGGCGACCTCAGGCTCAGGAGATGGTGGGCGGGGTATGGGGAGCCCACCAGTGAGGGAAACACCACCAAAGGTGAACGCTATTGAACGACGTGTCTGATCCTGACGGCGAGAAGGTGGTGGAGTGAGGCTGTGATCCCAGACGTAACTCACGGATGCGCTCCTCAAGCACACGAATCTCGTGCTTGCGTGAGTCATCCTCAATCTCCTCCTCGTCCCAGGTGTCCACCTGTGATGATCGATGCTGAGACCGCCGCACTATGTAGGGTACACCCTACATAGTGTCTACAGACTACAGACTGCTGAGCGGATGGTGCAGCTACAGTAGACTCTCCAGGTGGCTGCTATGAAGCCATCGAACGAGCCCGCAGTAACTCCGTGATCTCCTGCAACGCGTCGGACTGCCTCTACTACTGCTGGCGCATCTCGTCCTACGACCGACGAAGCTCATCGATCATGCGGGACTGCGACCGCGGGCTCACAACGCCTGAAGAGGAGGAAGAGGGATCAGCGGGTCCTTTGTCTTTGTCACGGACCGGCGCCATCGCGGTCCTCAGTATGGGGCCGAGCGTCGAAAATGCTCCAAACAAGAAACTGACAGCGTTTCTTAAGGATTTGAGACGCTGGCAGTTTTTGACTGTCCGGCCAAACATTTGACCAAGTATGGTGCTGACGGCCAGAAATTTGGCTAAGTGCTGAAATTTAAAAATTTCAGCACTAAAACTTCAGGGTTGTCCAAATCAAGCGAAATTTGGACCACAGAGGCTCCTGAATGTGCTGAACATGGTGGTGAAATGTTCGGTCGCAAAAAGTTGGAAAAGGTGGCAAAACGTCACTTTTCCCTGTTCTGCCCGAATTCAAGCAGAAAACAAATCTGAGTTGCACTTCAGTCTTTGCTGGTGGCGACAGAGCACGAAACTGAGCGTGAATAGTAGCTCTGGAGAGCTTGAGAGAAGAGCTTTCCAACGCACCCTCAAACGCTGAAAACGGCGTTCGTTTGAAGCCAGGGCAAGCTCGTGCCGACCGGGAGGTGGTGGCTGACGCAGTTTTCGTCTGCGGCTCCTCCACGTCCGTGCGGCTTCTAGGAAGTTGCACGGACAGGGGCAGCGGTGGCGCACGCTGCTGTTGTTTCTGCTGCTGCTGCTGCCGTCAAGCTTGACGGCAATGGCCTCAAGCCACTTTGGCGGCTACTGTTGCTGATGTTCCTGATGCCGCCGCCGATGTTGCTGCTGCTGCTGCTGTGGTCAAAACTGCCAGCACTGTTGCTGCGCTGCTGGACAGCTGCTATGGCGCTGCTGCACTGGCGTGCTGCTACACTGCTGCACCCCTCCTGCACGACTCCTCCATCACGCAGGTGTTGCGGCCTATGCCTTGCAATGGCGCAGGTTGGTGGGTCCTCCCAGGACCTGTCGCTGCTGCTGTGTGCTGTTGCCGCTGCTGCTACTCACTGCTGCTACGATTGCTGCATCTCTGCTGTGCAGCACAACAAGCTCTGGCTTGTTGCTCTGATACCATAAGAAGATGCATAGAAGCTTCCTAGCCACACACCCGTTGACCAGGCGTCAGTGCCTAATGAGACGGTGACGACAGTCACAAGTCGTGCACGTAACGACAAGGGTTTGGCTAGGGGACACAAGGCAAAGTGTCTGAATGCTTCATAAGCATTTGCAGAGAGAGATAGCAAATGACAGGTCCATGGCATGAATACCTGCCGCGGCGCACAGCGGGTGTCGCATGCGGCGGTCCAAGAGCTGTCCAAAAACCGGCCCAAAACCACTGTTTTGGCCGTAACTCTGCGCACACATGTCAGAATGCTGCGCCGTCTGAACCTAGCCATGCAGAATCTCAAGCCGGACGCTACGACTGGTCACACGCACAAGTCCGGCATCAATCTGTGGAAGGACAATGCAAAACATGCAAATCGGCCTCAAGAGCCTGTCCACCGAGAAAACTCTAGCGTCTGCAGAAAAATTGTAGAGTACTGCAACAAGCATCCGGGACGTCATGGCAGCCTCCTGGTGGCTACTGGCGGGTGAATCCACCAACCATCAGTGCTCCGGCGCCAGCTGGGTCCGCATCAGGGATCTGCACAAGCATGGAAATTGCCGAGTGGTCACAGTAAGCTGTACAAACGGACGGAAACAGCTCACATCACAACAACGACTGCCCAGAATAAGACACCAAAAAAAGACGAGTGCTTTTGGACAAACAGGTCCAAAATTCCAAGGCAGAAAATTGTAGTCAAATTTAACTGTCCTTCAATTGAGCTCTAAAAACTAGGCGAACATAAGAGACACTACGGTATTAAACTAGAGAATCTCTTCATAACTTCACCCTCCTCCCCTTCGCTCAGGTCTTGTCCCCTCGCTTTTACTCCCCACAAACATCTCCATATTGCAAGTGAATATCATGTAAAGGTGTATCTTTTCTTTGTGAGTGTATCCTGAGTTCCAAGTTCATGACATCTAGCGATGATCCCTTTTTTTAGCTTAGAAATCATTTTTGGTGTTAGCAAAACATTATGGAATTTAGTACCGTGGTACACATTTTAGTACTGTGGTATAATGTGCGCTTTATACACTGGTATATCGTGTACCGCGGTACTTGTATAACACCGTAGTATTTGACCAATACCGTCAATAATGCGGTACTAGTACCAGTATCGGTATTGAGCTACCACAAAACTATGATACTGTGGTATCTGTACTGTGGTACTCTTGTACCGCGAAACTCGAGTACTGCGGTACTCAATACCCCGGTATTGTATCCCTGGATGTCACATTGAAATGTATGTGATGGTGGTGCATGTGATGTTTACGTGAAAGATAAGGTTGACTCGACAGAGGTTACCGGAGTCTATCTTCTACTCGGCTATTGTCTAAACGTTATTACCTCCCGAGTTACTGTAAACTTCAACTACACTGTTCAGCCCTCTAATTCTAGACTTGCTTGTTCCAAGGCCCTTTTTTTCTTTCTAGTGTTCGATTCTGGTTGGACTGCTTGTCCAAGTCCTCAATCTGTCTCTTGAACTAAAGTTGTCATACCTTGAAGGTGAGAATGTTAGAAAGGACATCACAAAACTTAGTTTGATTCACATTTCATTGTGCTAATCGCGCCGTACCTTGCTTCACAGCTCACAAGTTAGCGGCGTGCCACATCTGGAAGTAGTCCATGGGGAATTGCGAGTGGCATGTTGACATTGCTCGCTCTACCTGCGGTCGCCGAACGAGAGTTCGCAAAACATGAAACAATGTGTTCAGAAAAATGATCATCGCAGTTTTAAGAGCAATTCATCCATGAAAGGTGAGTTAAACAGATTCTTGGATGGTTGAAGGATGTTATTTGTTTAAAGTGTGTGCCAATATGACAACTTGATTTAGGCAGGACGTCAAATGTGTTGGTTTCACAACAAGCCGTGGAAAGGTCTCTTTGGCATCAATGTGGTTTTGGGCATGATTACTGTGTTTTGAATGTTTTTCAGTCAAAACTAGACCAGAATACTTCATAACTTGATATGCTCATGTTACAAGCTAGTGTATGATACCTAAACAAGAATGTGTACTTTCATCATTCACATGAACTCATCATGCGAGGAGCAAGCACACGCCTTGGGAACATTTTTACTGGCTTCTCCTTTTTTAAGGGAGAGTGTTCTGTATACACATCATTTGGGTCGATACATCAACGGTGTCCAAAGTCAAAAACAGAAAAATGGCAGTGTCCATAGTTGAAAACGATAGACTAACAGTGTCCACAGTAGAAAATGAAACAACAACGGTGTCCATGTTTTTCATTGTAAAGCGAAAACGGGCACGAATGACACGTATTTCACGTATCAAACTGATTTGACATCGATTTCGACTTCAAGGGCGAAGTTAAAATTCACCGTCCATTGCGAGCCTGCATGAGGGGTTTCGTAATGAGACCTCCTTGCGAGCTCCCAATGACCCTGCCAAACCCCCCATTTCAACAAGAGGGCTAGTCGAGGGTTTGGGGGGGGGGGTGCAGGATGCGGCACACGTTGTGACAGAAGAAGGGGGATCTGCCGGAATCCGCTACCGCGGGGCCTAACATAAGCCCGGGCAACTAAAAGAATGAAACCCAAACCCCCTTGGTGTAACTATGTGGCGCACGTTGTAATCTCTGCACCTTTAACATGGATCACATTGACTCAGTGCCAACAACTTACGTTTGCATGCCCACATACATTTTAGGGTGGTGTGAAATGCGTACGCATGTGTGTGGTTTATGTTTGTGTGAGTAGCTATCGGTTGCACATCCCACTAGGGTCATGTTGCCGGAGTTTTCCGTGAGTAGCTGCTCTCGGTTTAATCACAGAGGTATGGCTTGACCTCCGGGATGGTGGTGAGCTCACCTCGTGCGTGATGTACGTGTTGTGGTTTGTGACGTTCCTGTCGACCTGTACAATCTACTGTGAGCACTCGGCCGTGTCCATACTCGTGCAGATCCCTGATGCGGACCCTGGTGGTACCGGTGCGTCATCTGGTGGCGGACTACCGGTTTCGAGCTGACCGATGACTGTTCCAGAGCTCTGGACGCTACCCGAGACCTCCTGCAGTTTATATGCAGCACGCAGGAGTTTATCGGTGGACTGGCCGTGGGCCTGATTTGCATGTTTTTGCATTGTGTGTCCACCGTTTGATGCCGGATGCATGCATGTGACCAGTCCTAACGTCCGGCTTTTGATCCTGCATGTCTAGGTTCAGACGGCGTAGCGTTCTAACATGTCGGCGCACAGTTACGGCCAAAACTGTGGTTTTGGGCCGGTTTTAGGACAGATCTTGCACTGCCGCGTGCCACACCCGCCGTGCGCCGCGGCAGGTACTTATGCCATGGACCTGTCATTTCTCCTTTCTCTCTGCAAATGCTATTGAAGCATTCTGACACTTTGCCTTGTGTCTCCTAGTCAGACCCTTGCCGTTGTGTGCACGACTTGTGACTCTCGTCACCGTCTGACCAGGCATTGACGCCTAGTCGACGGCTGTGTCGCTAGGAAGCTTTCGCGCATATTCCCATGGTATCAGAGTGGTGAGACAGTTCTCACCGTGGTGCAGAGCAGAGACGCAGCAGAGCAAGAGCAGTGAGAGTCACTGCTGCAGCAGATCCACAGGGACCTATCGACAACGACAGCCGATCGCTGTCGACGTCGCTCACCATCACCATGTGAGATTGCATCAGCACTAGCCGCTTGCGGCAGCAGGCGACAGCTGTTGTAGACTGCAGACGCTAGCAGCTGTCGACATTGGCACATGTAGCAGCAGCAACATTGAGCAGCAGCAACAGTAGGGTAGCAACAGCAGCAGGGTGGCAGCAACATAGGCAGCAGTGTGCGGCGGCAGCAGTACAGAGCAGCACGCGGCGGGAGTAGCACAACAGCAGCGCTGCAGCAGCGGTAGCAGTAGCGGCGGCAGTAGGATAGTAGCAGCGAAACAGCAGTACCAGCAGCGGTGGCAGCAGCAGCATAACAACAGAAGTGGTAGCAGCACGCGGCGGCGGTAACAGCGTGTAGCAGCCGCAACGTGCAGCAGCAGCAACAGCGCGCAGTTGCTGCCACGGCCGCACACACAGCCGCCAGGCTGCCACTCCACACGCAGCCGTGCGGTTGCTACTGCAGCTGATGCCGCATCAGCAATAGCAGCTGAGCGGAAGCTGCTGCACAACTTCCGCGCAGCCTCCGTGCGGCTGCTACGGAGCGGCCGCCTGCTCGCATAGTGGCCGCAAAGGTTGAAAAAAAAGGGGGGAAGGCGAGCTGATGTCAGTATTTTTCCTTGGTGATGTTATCAGTCATGCTGATATCAGCAACTTTTTGCTGACATCAGCACTTGCCTTGGTGAAATTTTTGGTCGGAGAGTCAAAAGTTGTCAGCGTTTCAACTCTTCGAGAAACGCTCACGTTTATGCAATTCAACCACATTGATGTCTTGGCCCATAATGGGTGGCGTCATGGCTCCGTCCAGCGATAAGGGAAAAAGGGTACTAGATCCCTCTTCTTCCTCCTCAGGGGTCATGAGCCCACGTTCACAGGCTATTGAGGACCTGTGGAGCCAGCAGGACGAGATGTGTCACTTGCAGCAGGAGCAGACTGACGCCATCCGTACACTCACTGAGCTTCTTCGAGGTCATTCCACGACTCCACAACAGACCTCTGCGGGAGCGGCCGGGGTCGTACCTTCTACACAACAGTCAGCTCCAGCACCAGAGACAGGAGCTGGAGCCGACCCGCCACCTCTTGATCCTTGGGACGAGGATCCAGACATGCCAGGCATGGAGGGCGACTCCTCCAAGCGCAAGATTCGTGTGCTTCAGGAACGTCTCCGCCAGCTTCAGACGAGCTCTCGGCCCCCATACACCCCTCGTTTTCCCGAGTTTTGATCGTCGCCTGACCTCCACCCTAGCGACTTCCCTCTTCCCGACGTCTTTCCCATCCCTTGTCCTTCCCAGCCTGTGGTTGCTCTCCCTATAGAGCGGCAACCCAAGGACTTTGAGACACCGCCCCCACGGTATGTCAGCGATGACGGTTTTCACTGCTTGGAGATCCTCTTCCAGGATTGGGCCACTTCAGAGGGCGGGTGGCCTTACTACCACAATCCGTATTAGACTACGGACTGAGCACATGTGCTGACAATGGCTAGGGCGATGCACGGACTTCTCTACGCCATGCCATGAAAGACCGTCGTCGACTTCCGCTCGTTCCTAGGCGAGGCGGGTACAGGCACCGACGCTGATCCACGCGGGGGTTGGAACCTAGCATTATCCCTACTTGCTGCAGAGATGCACGCCAACCGCGCCGCACACATCCGTGCCTTTCAGTCCCTTCGTCAAGGACCTGCTGAGCCTGCAGCCGACTACTGGTGACGCGCATTGCGTATCTACACGCGCCTTGTGACCTGAGGAGGTACACAGCTATGGGTGCTTCGCATGATCATGCTCGGAATTTGCCTTGAGCACACAGACATCTTCACGAGGTACAAAGACGCCGTACTCGAGCCTTTTTTGGCCTCACTACAGCTTCTTCCCTAGACGCACCAGCTCTTCCTCCAGGTGACTTCCACCCTTGAGGCAGTCGTGGCTCATCAGGAGACTTCCATTACTGCAGCAGTCATTGCATCACCACCGACGCCCCTCCTGTAGACTCATTCTCCATCCTCTGTCATTTCCTCCTCCTCCCCTTCCATCCCAATAACACCGACTCAGACACAGGGTGTCGCGGCAACAGCATAGGGGAAGATGGGGCGACGGAGGCGCGACTCGGGCCAGCAGCAGTTGCAGCAGCAGCCGTCGTCGGGCAGTAGCAGTGGACGCTCCGTTCACTGCTACAACTGTGGAGGTGCCCATCGCTACACCGAGTGCCAATAGCCGCTCGACTGGGCGCGGATTACTCGCGGGCTCCAGGCTGCACACAAACTAAGGTCTTCTTCGAGCAGCACATCCTGCGGGCGCGCAGCAACCACGACCGCAGCAGTTCCTGCTTCACCACTGGCAACCAGCGGTGACCCAAACCCACGTGACTGCACCATCACCGAGCTCCGACACCTTTTGGCACTTTGCTTTTAGGGAGGTGCGAGCGTGTTGTCACAGCTGGGTGGGTCACAGACTGTCTGTTCGTCTGTTCTTGTGGCTCGGGGTGACTCGTGTGGGGGGGCACAGTCGGCATGTGATGACAATGGGCCTAACTGCGCGGATTGGATTCATGAGTCTCACCTTTGTGCCCTTCGTCGTTCCTCCCCACCTGCTGCCCAGCGTCCGTCGGAGGCCGAGTGTTCCATTGCCCGCTGTACAGTGACGTCCTCTAGTCGTGATTCTGGTGGCACTGGGATCATCAATTTCGATGCCACTCATCACATGACATGTCTTCGTATTGATTTTGTTGTTCTCAGCCCTGTTGCATCTGTTCGTTCCGTCCGCACAGGCTCTAGACAGTCCTTGCCAGTCCAGGGTGTTGCGGTCGTATGTTTTGATGATCCATCTGGCCCCTTGTATCTTTCTGAGGTGATGTTTGTGCCTGACCTTGAGCTTAGTTTGCTTTATGTACATGCTTGCACACTGATGAAACTCTTTGTGGAGCACATTACAGACGCCGCGACTATGACCGCTATTGAGAGTTGTAGCGTTGTTCTTCGTGTCTCTGTTGTGGATGACCTGTATCGTGTCTCTCGGACCTCTGCTCCTTACTCCCCCTCCCCTTCCACTCGTGTTTTTTTCACTGGTGTTCTGTATCCTGAGCACCAGCGATTGCTTCATCGTCGCATGTGTCATGTAGGCTCCGACACTATGTCGAACCTCATTCGGACATAGCCCGCCCTCGGTCTTGATTCGGCTTCTTTCGAGAAGCAGCCCAAGACCGACTGTCTCTTCTGCGCTCAGGGTAAGATGCATCGTTGCACCTACCCTGACTCACCTTCACGCGCACTTCGCCCTCTCGAGTTAGTCCATTTAGACCTTCTTGGTCCCCTTCCTGTCGGGTCTCTGTCTGATCGGGGTCGATACGTCCTGACCATGATTGATGACTTCACCCGGATGCGGTGGGTCTACAGCCTGTGCGAGAAGAGTGACACCGCTCTCGCAGTTCGCCTCTGGCTAGTGATGGTTGAGCGTCAGTTCCGCCATCGGCTGCACACCTTCCGCTCGGATCATGGCGACGAGTTTGTTGGCGAGATGGACAACTTCTTCGCCGAGCACGGGATTTTTCACCAGGTCTCCGCTCCTGCTACTCCTCAGCAGAACGGTGTTTGTGAGTGCTGGAACCGCACTATGGAGGATACGGTTTGCGCTATGCGGTCTGAGTGCGGTCTCCCAGAGTCCTTTGCTTTTGAAGGCTTTGCCTACATGACTTGGGTCTGGAACCGCCTCCCGCACGGTCCTCTTCCGGACCACGTCACACCGTATGAGCTCTGGTTCGGCCACCGTGCTAACTTGTGCCTCGCTCGCATCTGGGGATCCTTGGCTTGTGTGTGGTACACCGAGGACTAGCAGGGGTCCAAGGTCTCACCACGAGATCTCTTGTGTGCCTTCGTTGGCATCTCCCCGCGGTCGAAGGCATGGCGTGTTTGGGACCATGTTTTTCGTCACATTATTGAGTCACTTGACGCGCTCTTCTTTGAGTCCCTTACCTATCGTGATCTGACTTCAATCACGTTGCTGTCCGTCACACTCGTTCCTACGTGTGAGGTTTCTCGACGGATGGGGGAGTCTGCGCTTGCGAGCACTGCTCGCCAGGCTGATGTGTTCGTTCGAGCTCCCTCCACTTCTTTGGCTCTTTATGACCTTGCGATCATCGCTGTCGGTCCAGAGATCTCTCCAGCACCACCAGCTTCTACCCCTGTCCCCTCGCACCCCAGAGGTACCCATAATCCTGTACCTGTGCGTACTCCTGTGACAGTACCTGCGTCCGCTAGCACTCCTACCATCGTGCATGGACCTGCCTCACCTGCTGCTACTGTCACACCGAGCCATGTGTCTTCCAGACCTGCATCTCCTCGCACGGCATCACCAGCTCCCTTGCCTCAACCTTCCCCAGCTGAGATTGTGCGCGTTCCTGAGCCTGAGGTGCGCCCCTCGAGCCCGGATTACTCCCGTGAGCCTGGCGGTCGTCTTCGACCATTGGACTCCGGAGCTCAGCGAGTGTCTGGTCCCGCACCCAGGCACTCCACTCGTAGCATCGCGAGTGGTGATCCTGGCACAAAGGCTCTAGGCTTGAGTGTCCGCACTAAGCACACAGAGGTACATCCAGCGTGTCCCGTAGGGCACGACCTCGTCACTCGCGAGTTTCATATCGCTTGTGATGCAACAGCCGATCTAGTGGTCGTCAGACCTAGCATTCAGGCGTGCGGTCTTCCCATGCGGAGCTCTCCCTCTATGGTGCCTGACCCGGGCACACTGAGGGAAGATCTCTCGTCACAAGATGCTGATGCTTAGCGTGCTGCCTGCGAGGATGAGCTTTGCGCCATCGGAGAGCACGACGTTTACGAGCTAGTCGACCTTCCACCTGGGAGGAAAGCTATTCAGGTCAAGTGGGTCTTTCGCAAGAAAGTGAAGTCGGATGGCTCACTGGAACACCACACGGCTCGCTTGGTCGTCAAGGGGTACTCTCAGATTGAGGGCATCGATTACACTGACACCTTTGCCCCTGTCGGCCGCATGACCTTAGCTCGAGCTCTGTACGGTGTAGTAGCTCAACATGTCTGCGAACTGCACCAGATGGATGTGAACAATGCGTGCCTCCATGGCTCTCTAGATGAGGAGATTTTATGTGGCTCAGCCACCCTGCTTTGAGGAGGGTGACAAGGTCTGGCGCTTGCACAAGTCCTTGTACGGCCTCAAGCAGTCTCCTCAGTGATGGAAAGAGGAGATAACTAGCATCCTGACTCGTGCAAGATATGTACAGAGCGAGGCAAATCCCTCTATCTTCTATTTTTATCTGATTGAGAATCATTGAACATGTAAGGACTGAGCGGGAATAAATCCTTGTGGTTGAGTGTAACGGGCCGTATCTCCAGCTCCTGCTCTGAAGTCGTCGTCGGAGTTCGCAGAATGGCGTTCTCAGTCCGCGTCAGGGGTTTACCCCCTTCGTGAGACTGAGGGGCAATCGTCATCAACGACCCAGAGCAGGGAGACTCGAATATTTCGAGTCTCCGGAGGCCCATTTCCGTTTTTAGCCAAACCCCTGGTTTTGGGACCCAAACCGGGGGTTTTTACCTCGAACTCGTGTGTTCGCACGAGTTATTCCGATAATATTCTGTCGAAGTTCGTCGCAAACGAACTTCGACTTACGTTTTTGTCGTCCTGGCGCGAAATCGTCGCGTGCGAGGCACGCTGGCGATTTCGCGCCAGTAGTTTTTAACCTCACCCTCGCTCCCCCTATCCCTCGTCCTCTCTTGCTCGTTTTGCAAGGAGGGCGAGGGGGCACGAGGGCACGAGGCCACGAGGCCTCGCCCTCGAGGCCCTCGTGGCCTCTTGGCCGCCGATCGAGCCACCAGCTCGATCGGCGGCCGATGGCTCGCCGGCGGGTGGCCGGCCGGCCACTTGACCGGCCGCCGGCCACCCNGCCGGCCGCCGGCCGTCCAGCCGGCCGGCAGCGAGCTGGCCGACGACCAGCGAACTGCTGGCCGCCGGCCAGCCCTCGCTGACGCGAGGGGTGGTGCGCAACCACCCCTCGCATCAGCGAGGAGGGAGGGCCGAACCGGCCCACCCGCTACATTCCTCCCCACTTAATATGAACCGTCCCGGTTCATGAACAACAAGTAGGATTGTCAGTCAGTGAGTCATCAACATTGTGAAAGAAAACTAATGATTTCAATCACCAGCTAAACATGAACACGTGCATGGTACGTAGACCTAAGCTGCAGCTTGTAGGTCAGCACGGCTAGCGGCCTCCCCCCTTTAGGCTGGAGAGTCCGCGCGACAACCATGTTGGGCGTCCCCAACCTCCTATGGTCGCTGTCCATGAATGCTGCCCTGTGGGAATGTTGTTCACTTTTCCCGCGTTCAGGTGGTACCTCCTGCCACGCGTCGATCTGTGCGAGCTGCAAGCTCACTCCAGTACTCGTTGACCACCCCTGTGGGCAACCGAGATTCGGACTCCCATGAATTATGTTCAGGTCCACAACCGGCCCAATGGACGAGGTACTCCCTGACAACGCGCGACCGAAGAGGACGCTCTTGGTGCTGGAGTAGGTGAAGGACCTCGTATTGGCCGTCGGCAGCCAGGACTGCTGGCGGTGGCTGAACGGTTCCTTCCACCGTGTATGGAGCCAGCAGGCTCACATGAAACACGTCATGTATCTTCATACTCGGCGGGAGTAGCAATCGGTATGCCACTGGCCCGATACGTGCCACAATGGGAAATGGCCCAATCCACTTCGGTA
>SZWC01015342.1:37814-53098 GCA_023375785.1 Penium margaritaceum | reverse complement strand
TCTCTCTCTCTCTCTCTCTTCCTCTTTCTCTCTCTTTGTCTCTGCCCCCTCTTCTCCTTTCTCTCTCCTTATCTCTCATTCTCTCCATGTGTTTATTGAAATTCATTAGTTTCCTTTAGATGGAATGCATTCTTTGTGTTGAAGAAAGGAACCATGTTCAAGACATGTGATCAATCTCCAATGGAAAAAAACAATGATTTCGGAAGGACTAGGGTAGAACCTCTTTCAACTAATTCTTGCTAAGTGTCGGCTGCATTGTGCTTAATTCTACCCAACTATTGATGTGGATAACCCATTTCATCCTTCACTCTTGTGAGTATGATGTTGGATCAACCAACTCCATTCATGAAGATGAAATCTACATACACAAGTTCACATTGAAATTTCTCCAAAACTTCAAGTTTGGCATGGATACCCTACTGCCAGATAAATTCGTTACTAAATAATTATTGTTTTCCACGAATTTTAGTATTCGTGTGCGACTGCAAAAATTTTCGTGGTTATTTGTGTGCGATTTATTTTTCCTTGGCCGGGCTCAATTTATTTTCAAAGAGAGGAGGTCTTCTAGTGTTGTTGTCCGGTGTTTTGTGCATGATATCGACTTCAGATCGGTGTGCTTTTTAAAATCGTTACGAACTGACATCAGTTGGGTCGGGAGTGAGGAGTGGCAATGCGGGTCCCGCACCCATAGGGTGGGCCCTAACGAAAGTACACGACAAACAGTGAGAGAACAGTTGGGAATGAGTGAAAGATGGACAATGGCATTGATTAAAGAACGGTACATGAACGTCATTCAACCTGATCCTCTTCTTCGTACCCCTGCTGGTCCGAGCTAGTCATGTACGTCAACATGTCGTTAGATGCCTGACGCTGGAAGTCTACATCAAAGCACTTGTCCCATCCGCCTTGACGCCATGCGTTCTGCACAATCTGCGGATTCTTTCGCAGATGCACCCATACCTTGAGCATCCATCCAACTGATGCATCATTGATGGCACGCATGCCCAAGTTCACGTTGTCCGCATCCTTCAGTTTGTCACCCACCCATGATGCGTAGCCCTTCGAAACCTCTCCCTTGAAGGGCTTTTGTAAGCTGATGTCGCATGGCTGTAGCTTGGCGGTGCAGCCCGCAGGGATGTAAAGCAGCTGGACCCATGGAAAACGTTCGCGGACCCATGCACGAAAGGCATCCAAAGCCTGCGGGCGCCAGGCATCGAGGATGAGGAGGAGTTTGTTCGTGGTGTGGTCAAGGTTGTGAACCGCGCACATCCGGATGTAGTACGGCTCCAACACCATGCAGAACCATTGCTGTGTCGTTTCGACACTCGCCCAGTGGTTCGCAGTGTGTGTGAAGTGCCACTGTGAAGTCTTGATGGCGGTGTCGGTGTTCACACCTGTCGGATGGCATGCAACCGTTTTGCCAGCCCAGATGACCTGGAATGGCAAAACGCCACCATCCATCGCGCATGCCACGAGACAGGTCACCTGTCGTTTGTCCTCCTTACTGCACACCTTCACTTCCTCCGCCCCTTTTGGAGCGTACGTGTAGCGTGGTGCAGGAACAAGGTGGACGCCAGTGTGGTCGGCGTTCACCACAAGGTAGGATGGGATGCGGTGCAGGCCCACGTAGAAAGCAGCACGGCGGTGCATGGCTAGGGCCTTCAGCTCCCAGTCGGGCGGAAGCTTCTGCGAGGCCATGGTCCTGCACCGCCATGCCCAATTGAGCTCGTCGCTGACGAACTTGCGGCACCAACTGCGACTGAACAGGTCAGCGGTTGCTTTGCCGTCCAGGTCATCGATGCCTCGCTCCGTCATGACTGCGTGTACCTTCTCCTTGATTGTCGCGCTGCACAGAGGCACGCCGCGCTCGCGCATGGCCTCTAGCGCACGCAGAACTTCCCCCTTCAAAGCAGGGTGGCCGGCAAAAAACCCTTTCCTTCCTCTGTTTCCCTGGACACGTGGGGCAGTATGGACTGCTTCTTCCTTCGGAGTTCCTCCGCCGGCAACGAGTGCAGGGGCGTACTGCGGCTTGAGCAACCTGCCGCATGGCTCATACCAGCCCTTCACCGTGCTGTATGACAACCTTTCGTAGACTGAGGGCGTGCTAGGGGTATAGTACGTGCGGCGGAGGAAGCTGATGGCCTTGTGGATGGACCCGTCATGCCGCATGACTGCTGCGTGGATGATCGGGACATGGCCCAGGCCAAACCAATCCATGTAGCTCCCTCTCTTACTACTACAGCCAGATGACGAGGATGACGACGACATGCTGTTGACGATGGGCATGGATGTCCCTTCTGTCGCAGGCTCCACCTTGGCGTCATCTGCATCATCATCTGCTTCCAACTCCGCAATGAGCTGCTTGACAAGCTGCTTCTCTGCAGCCTCACGTGCGGCTAACTCCTCCGCGGAAACGATAGCAAGGACGTTCGCATTGATGTCATCTAGAGTGGCAGCGTGCACGTCCTCGTCATGGACATGCCCAGCTTCGTTGGCGACTTCCTCTTGTACATGCGCTTCCGCTTCACTGCCGTCATCGGAATCGTCAGACAGGACGACACGCGGCCGTTTGCGAGGGAGTTTCTCGTGAATGGACGTGTCTTCGGTGCCATGCCCACTAGACTGTCCGACGGGAACTATCGTTGCGGTAGGAGTGACAGAGGGCGGAAGGACAAGGACATTCTTCCGTGGATGTCCGGGACCACGACGAGGAGGGGCTACTGGCTTCGGACCAGCGAGGGCACGGGCAACATTGTCCTGGTACTCTTCCCGTGAAACCTTCAAGAAGAAGTGAGTTAGGCGCGACATGCTCAAAGTGAGGGCTGCGACAAACTGAGCGATGCCTCACGTGGCCACTTGTGCTACGCCGCGAAGCTCGCGGCGTGGACAAGTCTCCCGTCGCACGACCGTTGCACCTCGCCAAAGCGCCAACAATCGACACAACGAATTCTAAAGCACAAACAGACGTTGTCGCTAAAACGTTGGACGTGCGGTCGGCCCGTTCAAACGGGCAACGTGAGAAAAAACACCGTCCAGAGTCGCTCTAGACCTAAGAAAAATACCAGAGGGCAACGAAATCATGTGCACGATTATGACAAAATTTGTTCTATTTGTGTGCAGGTCCTAAAATAATAAAACCAACGAATCATGTGTGCAACCCCAAAAACATTTTTTTCAACAAATTCATCTGGCACTAGGGTATGATGTTGAAATTTCTAGCCATCATTGTGTCCATTACTTGAATGAATTATGTTGTGAAAAACCTCACCAAAAAATGTAGAAGTTATACGATACAAGGATAAAAAGTTATTGATCACAACCTCGTGGGAGCGACTAATGACACCTTGTTTTAATTCAACATTTCCAACAACATAGAGCTATAACTACATGTGCATACACATTTAGAGACAAAGAGGAGTTCTAGTGTAGCAACACCAGGTGTGTGTAAGGCACACACACCTGAGGGTAGCCATGTTGTGGGTATGTACGTTGTAGAAAACAATCACAATCAACCCTGCTAAAACTACGGATGTCATAACAACATCTACACCATAGGAGCAGACATACACGTGGAATCTTCTTGACGCTATGTTCATGTTTATTTTGTAATCCAATATGCTAGTTTTTGGTGGTTTTGCAACGTGCAACAATGAAAGGGATCCTTGCTTGTGCACATGATTTTGTATGTAGCAAGCCAACAAAAAATTCAAAATCTTGTCTTGCAAATATGATATCGAATGAAATCTTGACTAATTGATTAGTTGAAGGTATGGCATATAGAAAAAACGAGCCTAACAGAGGCCATGTAAAAAACCTCACCACTATTATTGGCCCATGCAAGAACAACACCTTGTCAGGCCATTAAGACCATCCATGCAAGGGTCTTGATCCAACACTATCTTCTCGGTTATCTCCCCTCCAATTAGTCAAGGCTTCCTCTTCCAATGCTTGTAAAGTGTTGCCAGGCTTGCAAACATCTCCAAGGCAAAATCCAACAAGTCCTCGGTTAGAGGCACTTGTAGCTCCAGCTTTGGCTAAAAATTTGAAAGATTGGTTTGTGGTTCATTTTTATTGAGTGAAAGAAAAACCTTCCAGATCTCATGGACTAAGTAGCTACATTATGTACCATCCATCTAGGGGCTCATTCCATAGTAAACCATTTACCTCATACTGTATCATAAGAAAATAGTTACATAAGTGCACGACTTGGATTTTGGACCATTTTAGTTCAAACTAATCGGCTTAATGAACTAGCTTCCTTAGAATAGTAATAGATGGTCAATTTTTTACGTATTTTTTGCAACACATGTTTTTATTGAAAATGTCACCATTCATTTGGCCAACCATTGCCTCATAAAACTCTAGAAGTAAGCAGAAAAAACTTGGTAAGTCAGGTCGATGACGCCACGGCTTGAACATAGCATACCGTTGTGTTTTGTCCACGCAACGCAGGTTGTGGACATGTTATGCAAATGAGAAATGCAAGTCTAATGTTTGAATCAAGGCAAAAAATGTGACATAGATGAATTAGTTAGGTTCTTGATTCAAATCCAAGCACATGTGAAAAGACTATCCAACAATAGTTAGTCTACGTCCTAAACACATTGGTTGTTGCACGCTTGTAACTAACGAGTCTGACGGTACAAGACTTGTAGCTCAAGCTAATAACTATTTAGTTGATTTTGGAAATAGACCTCAAAGATTTACAAGGTTGTAACACAAAGAACGTGGATGGCTTGGTTGTTCAAATGCAATAACACCACCGCCTTTTTTTCTATGGGTCAATTACTTTGTCAGTTACAAGTAAAAAAAAATCTTCTTAAGTGGGTTGACTTGGAAATTAGTCAAAATTCCGTTCCTGTCACAAAACTTGTTTGCATTATGTAGCCTCGATCTCCACAAGGTCGTTTTTTTTTTTCCACCGATGTTTTTTACGTCTTTGTTTCTAGAATCAAACTTATAAAGAAGATCGTTCCAATTATAAAACGTTCTATTGAAGAAGTTTATGAATACATTGTATGAAGGAAACATTTTGCATAGACATCACAACTATATCTTCATGCTTTGTCAAAACAATATTCACCCATTTGTTTGAGTGATTATTCAAAGAAGAAATGAAACTATTTTCTTACAAACGCCGGGGAAGTCCTAATGATTTGTGACTTAAAGAGTAATCTAATGAGAATCAAATCCAAATCATATGATTCTGGAAATTGTATTTATATGAATCACCATAAATAGAATGTAAATGACATGCAATGTCACTCTGAACCATGTTTGCATGCATTCATAGAAAATTATTTTGTTTAATGGTCAGTTAATGCGCACAATTACATCGTTTCCATTGAATAAAGTAGAATTTATATTCCAGTATTGTTTCCATAATAGAGATTTTTTAATCATGTTGATGAAAAGAAAAAAAAGTAAAAAATGCAGAAACCTTTCTTAATCTTGGAAGTTTTGTGATTGTGCATAAGAAACATCATTATGGTTTTTAATTCCACATGAATGATGAGATTTGAATGATTGAGAAATGTTCATTCATGATTTTTTAGAAGCCTTTTAATCTGCATCAATTTTTTTTGTGAGGATGTTTTAGGAATTTTAATATCCAAAAGCATGCAAATGAATTGTATTTCATTTTTTTGAAAACCTTATGGAACGTTCCTCGTGGGAAGATAGAATTATCCAACATTATATTTTGAGAAGTTATTCAAAAGAATAAATTTTTATAAAACCTCGCTTATTGAAAGAGAATTCATCACAAAGGAGAACTTCATATCCAATACTTCTTTTTCATTGGTCGAAGTCACATAAAATCCATCCTTAAGGAAAGGTTACACACTATTTCTACATCTAAGCATTTGTATCAACATGAAAAACAGTTACATTTTCTTCATTTAGGATAGAAATAATTCTATAGATATTTGACATTTACTTCAGAAGATAAATTTTTATGCATGATTTATCACTGCAATAATTCTCATTCCTATGAAGTTCTAGTTTAGTTAACATGTTTAATATTTGATTTAATGATATTTATCTATATAAACATAATTTTAAAATACTTGTATCTCAAAATGGTTGGAATTTTCAAACAATTATCATTACAGTTGCAAAAAATTGAAACTACCCCTAAATATGCAACAAAAGCAAAAATAGTTTTTAGTGTCATGTTCATTGACTTCTTTTTTGAATTATCAAACACGTTAATGTGTGAATGTTTAATTGTTAGCAAGAACATTTTATTAGCTAGAATTGTATTGAGGTTTGGTTTTGTGCAAAGTGTTATCACGGTATAATTTAGACTCATTAACAATCCAAAAATGCATTTTTGGACTAGAAATGATCTACTATATCCATTTGAGATTAGAAAGAGTATTTGACAAGAGTCGATGGAAAAAAATGGGAAATGCGTTACATACCAGTCGTACACGAGTCCCATCTCTTTTTGAGTGGGCATTTTTTTCAATACACATAGAGCCCACTGTGCGCCAAGACCCCAATTTGTACTCCGACAGTCGAGGGCAATTTAACCATCTGCCCCTGTCCTCCGACAAACCTTTTTGCACGTTCTAACAACTGGAACCACCTTCGAGAATCCATGACAAAGTTATCACCACCTTTCAATTGACTTCTCAACGAATCGAGAAATATCACAATTTATAAAACATGCACCTCGCATCTTTGTCGTTGATCTTCAAAGCCCCCTGATTCCTAGACGGAACTTCTCCATCCAACCACTCACGACATGACTCCATATGCATTGCTTGACAATTGACCGAACGACCCCGACTATGTCTCATTTGGAACTTGAAACTTGTATACGTGTTCAATCATTTTGATACTTGTCATTGAATTCCAGTTTCCTCTGATATCAAAATCCTGAATTGTCCTAAATTCTAGATTGTATTCTGCCTCATAATTTCTACCTCTTCAACATCTACGCTCTATTGAGTAAAACATTTGTTATCAGAGCACAATAGTACTAGAGAGGAATCCAATTACTTAACCCATCTAAAAGACTACCTCGCACAAACCTTTAGTGCATTTTGCACGTAAAGACTTTGCAAAATTTGTAATAAAAACATGAAGCAAGCAAATGCATCCAACAACAAGCAAGGGTTCTTTGGCGGCGCATTTTACAATGGTGGAGCAAAATGTGCCTATGCACACAAACCTTGAAGTGATGGTGAAAACTGGTGTTTCACGCCATGTGACTGCTGGGGCAACCCTTATGAATTCAATGACCAACCTGGTTGTAGATCCAACATTGGCAATCTAGTTGCCCCTATCGTCAGCCTTGACGTTGACGGCAAGATCAACAGGTGGCACCGGAGGACAGGCGTGGATGAATAAGGACTTGGTGAACTATATCTACGGGCTGAAGGAGATCAACAACCATCTACTCCAACAACTAAACGCCACAATGGAGGCTCTTTGGAGCACAAGTGCACTAGAGGTGGTGCTCAATCAGAGAAATACCTATGTCTTGAGCAAATCCAAGATTTGCCAGGTCCCTCCCGAACTGTTCGATCTAAAAAATTCCAAGGCAATCGTGGTTTGGATGTGGCTACCGAGTTTAGAGAATTAATTTACCCTTGCTCGTGTGATCAAAGATAAAAAGATAATTGATCTCTTGGGTACAATTATGCATTACGTAATGGTAAGTAGGTGGTCTGATCTAAAGGCCATCCAATGATAGCAAGAGACCAGAGGGGCCTCATCAATGGCCTATGGCACACATCTCGTATCACCAATCGCAAGTGTTTTACTCTTGGAGCAGATTACCCCGCAATGGCAAGACGTGCTAATGCCACCAACCGGCTAGAAGGAGTTATCGTGTGTAATGTTTGCATGATGTGGATGGGAGAACAAGAATTGTGGTAGTCAGTACAAGCTCTAGCATCTCTGTCAACAATCCTGTGTGGTAGAGTACACGTGGAGATTCCATAAGATCATCACTAGTGTAGAAAAAAACCTCAACAAGCTCTGCTTTCACTACAACGAGAACCTCAAATGAGGGGTCGTGCAACTTATCACCATCTTAGACACTGAAAACAACTTACCATAGATGATCGTAGCAACAAAACGGATCGAGAGTGGTGAATAGAATGCTCAGATAGAGGAATCCTATGGCTGCTAACCTCCCAACCAAAATTAAGGTGGGAACTGAAAAATTTGGATCAGGTACTCCTTGACTCTAATGAAAGTGCATGGCGTTGCTTAGAGAGATACACTCACTTGCTAAAACTTAAGAAAATGAAGCATATTGCTGGCAAGTGCCAAAGCAAGGAGCATGCGGAAAAGGGGGCGAAGTTGTAGGTAAATGAGTTGAAAAACAGCGAAGGGAAAGTGAAAGGCGTGACTTCTGTCCATAAGGAGCAATCTGTGTCAAACGATTGTCATGCTAAACAGTGTACCACGATAGAGAGGGTTTATGTGATTGTAAAATTTGACTAGGGGTATGAGGATGAACAATTTGTGACACTAGTAAAAGTGAAGTTATGAGGTTTTAGGAGGTGAATGTTACTAGTACTATTGGATAGAGTAACTTTGTATAGTTTTGTGAGCAAACATGGTTTGCAAACTTGGTTCGCAAACTTGGTTTATAGACCAAAACAAGGGTTTTTGAAGAAAAAAAATTGACGAGAGATTGAAAATACGGGGAATCTAAGAACAACTATGAATAGAAGTGGGAGATATGCAAGATGCAAGGGTCTGGAGGTCATGAGTAATGAGTTACCACAAAATCATTCTTTGACAAGATTTCCTTTACCAACACAATATGTGAGGTGACTAAAAGAGTGAAGACATCTTTGTGGAAATCAACAGTGCCCACAAACAACTTCTATGTGTGTAGTGGAAGATGACAATAGGAGAAGCAGAGGCAAACTTAGCAGAGGAAGCCATGGTCACCAAGAGGCGACAATCTGTGCGGCCAATAGTAGTTAACATGGCTGAGTATTGCAAACAATAAGGAGCTTGTGCGTCAATCGTACATGTTGAGTAAATGCAGGAAGCAAAACTTACAGGAACTAACTCATCAGCCCCATTAGCCTCAACACCCTCATCGACATGACCAAACATTGCAATGGTACCCAAGGATTTTCCACCTCTCATTGAAGATTTTGCAGAAATCTTCCCCAGAAAACTTCAAAGAACCCTACCACCTCAACGCAACATCGACCATTGCATAAAACTGAAACCAAGCAGCTGACCCACAATTCAAGGGACGTATCGTATGAGCGATCACAAGCTAACCAAGCTAGAAATATAAGCTTGACGTGATGCTTGATCAAGGATTCATCCATGAAATCCAATTCAACTATGTCACACTAATAATGTTTGTGAAAAACAAAACTCTTAAAATGTGGATGTGCCTACACTATCGGGTATTGAATGAGGCTACCATCAAGAGTTGCTACCCTCTTACTTGAGCTAAACAACTTTCTTACCAACTCAGAGTGGCTTGACTTTTCACCAAAATCGACCTCCGCAATGATCATCATTAGACCCACGTGGCAGATGCGGGCATCAGAAGACGACATTTCGAACACATTATGGGCATTTCAAGTTCACGATCATGTCTTTTGGACTTAAAAACACCCCAATGATGTTCATGGGAGATATGAACAAACTATTTTGCTTGTACTTGGACCATTTTGTTGCGGTACATCTTGACAAAATCTTGCTGTGCAAGTGCACCTTAGTGGAGCATGATGGAAATCATTGAAAAGTTCCTGAAGTCTCACAAAGGAAGATTTATTGAGGAAAAGTCTTGAAGTGTGAATTTGGTTGTCGTTGTGTAGAATTTTTGGGTCTCGTCATCAACTGCGGACGGATTACCATAGATCAAAAAAAGTGGTGGCATTCGTTTATTAGCTGACGCTGATCAACATCGGAGACGATCAAGTTTTTCTTGGCTCATGTAAACACTACTGGCGTTTCATACGGGATTACGCCCGTACAACCTCATTAAAAAAGAAAACTAGTGAAAGTGGGTAGAAAACAATCAAGAAGCATTCACTACTTTGTAGAATGCTCTGACCTTGGCACCAATACTCTCATGAGCCAATCCAACTGTAGACTACGTCATGGCTTTGAACTCCTATGATCCAGCCATCAGCGCGGTCCTCTTACAAGATCATGAAAATGGAGAGCAACAGTTCTCATAAATTTCATGAAAGCACCAAGAACTAGAAATCAATCACACTTTACACAAGAAGGAGATGTTGGCGGTTGTACGTGCATCTAAGACATGACGATGCTATTTTGAATGCTGCTAATGCATCGTATGCACCAACCACCATGTGTTGAAACATAAGAAAATGGAAGGGAAACTCAGTCGATGCCAAACCTCGATGGATGGAGTTCCTTAAACTTGGGTTCAACTATCATACCAAGTACCGGCCTGGACAAACCAAACCTAGAAACGCACTCAGCCACGAATCAAATCTAATGATTGAGGCAACAACGCTAAACCTGTAGCGCGATCTATAACTCAAGTAGTTGTTCACAGGAGGCTATGACCAGCACGGTGCACATGACAAGTTAAAGTTCCAGTATGATGCACCCTATTGGTAGTAACAATTCACTTGCCAAGTGGTTATTCCCTCAAATGATGGACTCCACCACATGCTACATGAAGAATGCCACGGCACCGGTACAAGTAGAAATCTTGGCAAAGACAAAACGCTAAAGAATTTGGCAAAACACTACAAGTGGGACAAGATGCAATTCAATGTGGCCAACTTCTGCAAGTATCATCACACGTGTTTAGGAAAAAGAATTCGTTGCACGAGGCCACGCACACTTATGTAGCCACTCCATATTTTGATGGAACTGAGGACCGACGTCTGCATGGACTTCATTATGGGACAACCAATTATACCCGAGGGATGTAACACAATCCTCATGTTTAATGACACGTTTTTCAAAGTGTCTCACTTCATTCCAATGACAACCACTATCATCGTTGAAGAAACGTCACAACAATTACAAAAAAATCTCATACGGCTGCACGACGTGCGGAGAACCATGAGAAACAATTGGGACGTTTGATTCACTAGTCCTTTCTAGCATGAACTAATGACTTGCTACGACAGTCAAATCAAGATTTCAATGTTGTTCTACCCTTAAATGGACAGCCAAACTCAGCAAACCAATATGATTCTTGAAAAACTTCTATGAATGGTATGCACACCTCACAAGACGGATTGGACACAAAACTCCTAGCCATTGATATCACACACAATTTGGCATTCTCCACCAGAAAGAGTATCAATTCATTTGAAGTGGTGTATGGAAAAATTCCTGGCACAATAGGTAGTTTACATAACCAAAGCAAAATTTCAGTGGTTTACGTCGAACGCCACCACTTCTCTTCCATATGGGAATAAACATGGCAGACACTCGCAAAGATGTTAGTGACAATGGAACTAGGAGTTGAGTGACATAGGAGAAGGATGTATTTGCCCCAAGCAACAAAGTTCTCCTTAGTTTGGTAAACATCAAACTGAGCACAGTCGGCTGTTTAAAGTTCAAGCCCGGATGGTTGGGCCTGTTTGAATTCAAGCACATGTAAGCCCATGTGGTCACATGGCACAAACCCCCTACACTATAGAAGTTAATCATGTGTTCCATGTTAGCACATTGAAGCATTGCCGAGACTACGGAGAGATCTTTCTCAAAAGGGATGTACTTCCACCTCCTGTTGTACAAGGAAACAAGGACGTACAGTATGTCATCGAGGACATCCTTGACCAGCGCCCACGAGGCAAAATGACAATTTTTTTGTCATGTGACTTGGCTACGATGCCGCACATAATAGTTAGGAACACTATGACAACCTCTAAGATGTCGATCATGTGATTGACGAATGCTAGCGCGGTCACTATGCCACGTCTTTATGCGCATTGGGACGTTGTGACAAAAAGGGGAGGAAGTGTTACGAACGACACGTACATGAGTCCCTAATATTTTTCAGAGGACATTTCTTTCGTTACACAAATAGCCCACCACACGTTGAGACCCTAATTTCACTCCATTGGTCGAGGGCAATTCGACCAACCGCCCTCATCCTCCGGCAAACCTTCTTGCACTTTCTTGACACCTTCGACCACTTTGACAATCAACGACAGAAGTTTCACAATCTTCTTCTTGACACATTGAGAAACATCGTGATGTATAAGTATGCATCTTGCATCTTCATTTTCGATCTTTCAATCCACCCAATTCCTCGGCGGAGCTTCTCAATCCAACTACTCACGACGCAACTCGACACGCGACACTCAACAATTGACCCAACGTCCACGACTGTCTCATTTTTCACTCGACACTTGCATGTATGTGTTGGATCATTTTGACACTTGTCATCGAATTACGATTACCAGTAATTAGAAACTACTCAAGTGTCACAAATTCTCAAATGTGTTCTGCCTTGAAATTTCTTCTCGTTCACCATTTAAGCTCTGTTTGAAATAACAAAACGATCTTGCAAAGACCGAGACTACGTACTAAAAATGAGACATGTGATGGTCTAGTATCGTCAATTTGGCCGAGGTCTCACTTCATCACCGATGGACTTTAAGCTTGAAAACAGAGAAACTCAATGTAAGAATGGTTGAGATCTTCGATTCCGTACAGAATTTTGTGGCGATTACTTGCTGCGCAAGGACGATGTCCGCCGATGTCTTGGATGGACAGGTCACTCCACAAGCATCATGAGGAGAACCTCATCGATAGGACCATTTCGCTGATGGGGCTTGATGGCTTGGCATGATGATTATAAGTAACTCTGAAGCGATGGGCTGTTGACAGCTTCAGATTTTGTGTGATAGCCATTGAAGACCAGAGTTGTACTGACGAGGGCCTCTCCACCGTCTGCTCGTCAAATTTGTTCCGTTTTGAGCGTTTAACTTAAGGGCCAAATAGCTCAGATACCCATAAAACGCAAAGTTTGACTCTGGTCCGCCCGGTAGCGGCAAAAAGAAAAACTCAAAAGCCCGGTCGAAAATCATGCTCGCTTGCGGCATACGTCGACGAGCGAGCATGAAAAAATCCTGCATGCGGAGATCTCTCCCACGCGAGAATCGCGAGGGGGCGATGACTGCTTTTTTTTTTTGGTGTCACGCAAACCCCCCCAGTTCGATTTAGGGTTTTGTATGTTTGGCGCGGGCGGAGCCCGCGCCAAACATGAAACCCTACATCAAACTGGGGGGTTTGTGTGAAAAAAAGAAAAAGAAAACAAAGCGGTCATCGCTCTCTCGCGATCGAGAAAAAATGCCCTTCTTTTGTTTTGGATATTACTTTGTAAACGCAAACTTATAATTTTAACACACAAACCGCATTCAAACCATACCCCGAATTACATTCGAGGTTTTAGGGTTTTATTTTTGCGTGGGCTCCTGCTGGGCCCCGCAGTAGCGGGGCCCAGCAGGTTCTCTTTCAACGCATGGGGAGTCTCGAACTCCCCTCAAACTCTAAACAAACCTCCCCCCGCTAGCATCACAAACCCTTCAATGAAAGGTTTTGTGATACTAGCGGAGAGCGCCGCATACCATGCGTCGTCAGCGCATGGCATGTGGTCTCGCCATGCATTTTTGTCTGTTTTCTTTGTTACTGGCATGGCGGTAGCGGCGGCTGATGGGTAGTTAGGTTTTTTCTCGCTCGACGACGGGCGGACCAGTTTTATATTTCTAGTATTCGGGTATCTCTTGACCGAACCCTTAACTTAATCCGAGACTCCACCCTTTGTTGCGAATCGGATCACCTAAGACAAGGATATTTAAGACTTGATGTTATTGAAGTAATCGACCCTTGAACTTTTGGCCCTGGAAAGTGAACCGCCTTGCTTGCTCGTGGAAGCTTCTTCAGGTCCACGGTAACCGCGGTTTAACCACAACGTTTTGACATTGAGGGACCGTGCAGTTGCATTGCCGATGAATGCATCACAATGGAGGAAAGAAACGCGAGGCTACCAAGAATGTTAAAATTCAAAATAATCGTCAGCTCCTGTCACCGGTGTTTGCACTGCTGGCGAGTCAAGATTTCATCCGGTTTGCGAAATATTTCCATCGATCTACCGCTGAAGTGCAACGCCAAAATTGAGGTGTGTGTTTTATGATTCTGGGCTTTCGACATCGATTTTTGGCCGTGATGCAATGCATCACGCAAATCGCCCCCAACAATGTATGTTGCATCTCATAGCGATGTATCGAGAGCCGAGCTGGACCTTTGAGAGAAAATGAACGGCCAGATTATTCCAAAGCAACCGGCATGCACACAAGATGTTTCAATTTTAGCGTATATTTAATCTGTTTTCAAAGCCGAAGCTCCACGAACAGACACGTTTTCTGCTCGGAAGGCCTGAGACGGAGGAAACGCAATGTTTTTGCGATGCAAGTACGATGTAGGAAGGCCATCAGAAAACAATCTACTTGTCCCTGCAAGGCTGATTGCAGGTTTATGCGACAGCTCTCAACTGTACACGTCAATGAGATGCAAACATCTTCATTACTGTAGCGAACCGCGGTCTCATCGCGATGCTTACATCGCAGTTGAATCACCAATGCAACTGCACGCCCCCTGATATTGCCTGTTGCATTCAGAAGGAGCGAAGCGAACTGTTGCCGTCCCTCTCCAGCCTCGGCCAAACCGGCCCTACCTTCTGCAGGGTCTGCACGCGGCGCAACTTCCGGCAGGTATGGCGCGCGAATGCTCTAGCCTTTGGCAGGCTTGCCGAGATGATTTCCTACAGACGTCCGGCGGCCGTCGCAAATGCGATCAATCTGCAGGAAAGTCGTTACTGCAGGTCCGGATCTCGGCTCTTGTAGTGTAACAGCAGGAGCAGGGGCAGCAGCAGCAGCAGAGGCAGCAGCAGTAGCAGCAGCAGCAGCAGCAGCAGCAGCAGCAGCAGCAGCAGCAGCAGCAGCAGCACCAGCATCAGCAGCAGCAGCAGTAGCACCAGTATGAGGAACAGTGGCGGCGGCAGCGGCAGCATTATGCTCGCAGAAACGAGCTGCAGCGGCATGGCCCGTCAGCCAGACAGTGAGCAACAGCGAACAGCCCTGCTGACGTCATCGCCCTGTTGCAACAACGGCGAGACCGGCGTGTGCCGCGGAAAGCCACAGCAGCAGCTCCGTCCCCGGCCCTCTGGACGGGTCCTGCGCCCGTGTCTGCTGCCCTTGCTGCTCGTCCTGCAGCTGCTGCTCCTGGTGAGAATGAGCCGACGCTGCTGGTGTGCTTTTTTCTTTTCTTTTCTTTTGTCGTTGCTGTGAACT
>SZWC01015341.1:28637-58348 GCA_023375785.1 Penium margaritaceum | reverse complement strand
GTTGACCACACACTGTGAAATTCTATTGGTCATGGTGAGTGGCATATGCCTCCTTTGGTTTGTCACTGTACATGGTTGCCACGTCTTGTCCCTACATACTGAAGGCCTTTGTGCTTTCTAGTTGATAGCCAGTATTCCCAAACCATTGTTACCCACTCTGAGTATCTGTGGCTCTTGTTGTGAGTTGTCAACGTTGACCACATGAAGTGAAAATCTTTGGTCATCGTCAGTGACATATGCATACTTTGGTTGGTCATTGTGCATGGTAGCCACACTGTGCCACTACATATAGAAGGTATTTGTATTTTCTAATAAAAAACTAGTATTCACAAACCATTGTTTCCCCCTCTGACCATTTGTGACTTGTGATATGAGTTGTCAAAGTTGCCCAAACATAGTGACTTTCTGTGGTCATGGTCAGTGACACATGCCTACTTTGGTTGGTCATTCTACATGGTAGGCACACAGTGCCACTAGTTATTGAAGGTCCGTGTGCTTGCTAGTTGATACCTGATGTTCCCAAATAATTGTTTCCCCCTCTGACCATTTGTGACGCGTATTATGAGATGTCAACGTTGACCCCACACAGCGGATTTCTTTGGTCAAAGGGAGTACATATGCCTACTTTGGTCGGTCATTGTGCATGGCAACCACACCGTGCTACTACTTATTAAAGGTCATTGTACTTGCTAGTTGAAAACTTAAACTCGGAAACCATTGTTTCCCCCTCTAACCATTTGTAACTCGTGGTATGGGTTGTAAACGTTGACAACCCACATTGACATTCTTTGGTCATGGTCAGTGACATATGCCTAGCTTGGTTGTTTGGTGTGCATACTAGTCACACCATGCCACTGCATATTGAAGTTCTTTGTCCTTTATAGTCAATACATAGGACTTCCAAACCATTTTCTCTCCCTCTGACCATTTGTGACTCGTGTTACGACTTCTCAATGTTCACCACACATAGTGGACTTCTTTGGTCATAGTCAGTGATGTATGCATCTTTTGGTTGATCACTGTGCAGCTAGCCACACCGTGCCAATACTTGTTGAAGGTCTTTGTACTTGCTGATTGATGACTAGTGTTCCCAATCCATTGTTCCCCCCTCTGACCGTTTGTGACTCGTGTTATGAGTTTTCAACATTAACCACACACTGTGAAATGCTTTTGGTCATGGTTTGTGGCATAAGCCTACTTTGGGTTGTCACTGTACATGGTTTCCACGCCGTGTCAGTACGTATTGAAGGTATTTGTGCTTTCTAGTTGATAGCCAGTGTTTCCGAACCATTGTTACCCCTTTGGACTATTTGTGATGCTTGTTGTGAGTTGTCAACGTTGACCACATGAAGTGAGATTCTTTGGTCATGATTAGTGACATATGCATACTTTGGTTGGTCACTGTGCATGGTAGCTACACTGTTCCAACACATATTGAAGGTCTTTGTACTTGCTAATTGATATCTAGTATTCACAAACCATTCTTTCCCCATATGACCATTTGTGGCTCGTGTTTTGAGTTGTCAAAGTTGACCACACATAGTGACATTCTTTGGTCATGGTCAGTGACACATGTATACTTTGGTTGGTCATTGTACATGGTACAATGTAGCCACGCCGTGCCACTACTTATTGAAGGTCTGTGTGCTTGCTAGTTCATACCTGGTGTTCCCAAGCCATTGTCCCCTTCCCTGACCATTTGTGACTCGTATTAAGATTTGTCAACATTGAGCACACACAGCGGATTTCTTTGGTCAAAGAAAGTACATATGCCTTCTTTGGTCGATCATTGTGCATGGGAGCCACACCGTGCTACTACTTGTTTAACATTGTTATACTTTCTAGTTGAAAGCTAATTTTCCGAAACCATTGTTTCCCCCTCTGACCATTTGTGACTCGTGTTATGGGTTGTGAACGTTGACCACCCATATTGAAATTCTTTTGGTCATGGTCAGTGACATATGCCTAGTTTGGTTGTTCAGTGTGCATAGTAGCCACACCGTGCCACTACGTATTGATGTTCTTTCTCCTTTCTAGTTCATACATAGGGTTCCCAAACCATTGTCTCTCCCTCTGACCATTTGTGACTCATGGTATGAGTTGTCAATGTTGACCACACATAGTGGAATTCTTTGGTCATAGTCAGTAACATATGCATTCTTTGGTTGGTCACTGTGCACGCTAGCCACACCGTGCCACTACTTGTTGAAGGTGTTTGTACTTGCTAGTTGATGACCAGTGTTTCCAACCCATTGTTTTCCCATATGACCATTTGTGACTCGTGTTATGAGTTTTCAACGTTGACCACACACTGTGAAATTCCTTTGGTCATGCTGAGTGGCATATGCCTCCTTTGGTTTGTCAATGTACGTGGTTGCCACGTCTTGTCCCTACGTACAGAAGGTCTTTGTGCTTTCTAGTTGAAAGCCAATGTTTCCAAACCATTGTTTCCCACTCAAACTATCTTTGACTCTTGTTGTGAGTTGTCAACGTTGACCACATGCAGTGAAATTATTTGGTCATGATCAGTGACACATGCATACTTTGGTTGCTCATTGTGCATGGTAGCCACACTGTGCCACTACATATTGAAGGTTTTTGTATTTGCTATTCGATAACTAGTATTAACAATCCATTGTGTCCCCCTCCGACCATTTGTGACTCGTGTTATGAGTTGTCAAAGTTGCCCACACATAGTGACTTTCTTTGGTAATGGTCAGTGACACATGCCTACTTTCGTTGGTCATTGTACATGGTAGGCAGACCGTACCACTAGTTATTGAAGGTCCATGTGCTTGCAAGTTGATACCTTGTGTTCCCAATCCATTGTTTCCCCCCTTGACCATTTGTGAATTGTATTAGGAGTTGTCAACGTTGACCACACACAACGGATGTATTTGGTCAAAGGCAGTACACATGCCTACTTTGGTCGGTCATTGTACATGGCAGCCACACCGTGCTTCTACTTATTGAAGGTCGTTGTACTTTCTAGTTGAAAACTAATATTCCAAAACCATTGTTTCCCCCTCTTTCCATTTGTGACTCATGTTATGGGTTGTGAATGTTGACAACCCACATTGACATTCTTTGGTCATAGTCAGTGACATATGCCTAGTTTGGTTGTTTGGTGTGCATAGTAGTCACACCGTGCCACTTCATATTGAAGTTCTTTGTCCTTTATAGTCAATACATAGGGTTTCCAAACCATTTTCTCTCCCTCTAACCATTTGTGACTTGTGTATCGAGTTGTCAATGTTAACCACACATAGTGGACTTCTTTGGTCATAGTCAGTGACATATGCATCTTTTGGTTGGTCACTGTGCAGCTGGCCACACCGTGCCACTACTTGTTGAAGGTCTTTGTACTTGCTGGTTGATAACTAGTGTTCCCAACCCATTGTTCCCCTCTCTTACAATTTGTGACTCGTGTTATAAGTTTTCAACGTTGACCACACACTGTGAAATCATTTTGGTCATGGTTAGTGGCATATCCCTAATTTGGGTTGTCACTCTACATGGTTTCCACGCCGTATCACTACGTATTAAAGGTCTTTGTGCTTTCTAGTTGATAGCCAGTGTTCCCAAACCATTGCTACCCCCTCTGACTATGTGTGACGCTTGTTTTGAGTTTTCAACGTTGACCACATGAAGTGAAATTCTTTGGTCATGGTCAGTGACATATGCATACTTTGGTTGGTCACTGTGCATGGTAGCCACACAGTGCCACTACAAATTGAATGTCTTTGTACTTGCTAGTCCATAACTAGTATTCACAAACCATTGTTTCCCCCTCTAACCATTTGTGACTCGGGTTATGAGCTGTCAAAGTTGACTACACATAGTGACATTCTTTGGTCATGGTCAGTGACACATGCCTACTTTGGTTGGTCATTGTACATGGTAACCACACTGTGCCAGTACTTATTAAAATTCCTTGTGCTTGCTAGTTGATACCTGGTGTTCTCAAACAATTGTTTCCCCCTTTGACCATTTGTGACGCATATTATGGGTTGTAAACGTTGACAACCCACATTGACATTCTTTGGTCATGGTCAGTGACATATGCCTAGTTTGGTTGTTTGTTGTGCATAGTAGTCACACCTTGCCACTACGTATTGAATTTCTTTTTCCTTTCTAGTCCATACATAGGGTTCCTAAACCATTGTCTCTCACTCTAACCATTTGTGAATCGTGTTATGAGTTGTCAATGTTAACCACACATAGTGGACTTCTTTGGTCATAGTCAGTGACGTATGCATCCTTTGGTTGGTCACTGTGCACGCTAGCCACATCACGCCACTACTTGTTGAAGGTCTGTGTGCTTTCGAGGTTGTAACTAGTGTTCCCAACCCATTGTTTCCCCCTCCGACCATTTTGGACTCGTGTTATGACTTTGAAACGTTGACCACACACTGTGAAAATCTTTTGGTCATGGTCAGTGTCATATAACTACTTTGATTTGTCATTGTACATGGTTGCCACGTAGTGTCACTACGTACTGAAGATCTTTGTGCTTTCTAATTGATAGACAGTATTTCCAAACCATTGTTACCCCCTCTCTCAATCTGTGACTTTTGTTGAGTTGTTTGCGTTGACCACATGAAGTGAAATTCTTTGGTCTTGGTCAGTGACATATGCATTCTTTGGTTGGTCACTGTACATGGGATCCACACTGTGCCACTACATATTGAAGGTCTTTCTACTTGCTAATCAATAACAAGTACTCACAATCCAATGTGTCCCCTCTGACCATTTGTGACTTGTGTTATGAGTTGTCAAAGCTGATCACACATAGTGACATTCTTTGGTCATGGTCAGTGAGACATGCCTACTTTGGTTGGTCATTGTACATGGTAGCTACACCGTACCACAACTTATTAAAGGTCCCTCTGCTTTCTAGTTGATATCTCGTGTTCCCAAACCATTGTTTCCCCCTCTGACCATTTGTGCCTCGTACTATGAGTTGTCAATAGTGACCACACATAGCAGAATTCAATGGTCAAAGGGAGTACATATGCCTACTTTGGTCAGTCATTGTGCATGGTAGCAACACTGTGCTACTACTTATTGAAGGAACATGTACTTGCTAGTTGAAAACTAATATTCCAAAACCATTGTTTCTCCCCTCTGACCATTTGTGCCTCGTGTTATGGGTTGTGAACGTTGACCACCCATACTGAAATTCTTTGTTCATGGTCAGTGACATATGCCTAGTTTGGTTGTTCGGTGTGCATAGTAGCCACACTGTGCCACTACGTATTGAAGTTCTTTGTCCTTTCTAGTTGATATATATGGTTCCTAAACCATTGTTTCTCCCTCTAACCATTTGTTACTCGTGTTATGAGTTGTCAATCATGACCACACATTGTGGACTTCTTTGGTCATTGTCAGTGACGTATGCATCCTTTGGTTGGTCACTGTGCACGCTAGCCACACCGTGCCAGTTTTTGTTGAAGGTCTGTGTGCCTGCTAGGTTATAACCAGTGATCCCAATCTATTTTTTCCCCCTCTGACCATTTTTGACTCGTATTATGACTTTTAAATATTGACCACACACTGTGATATTTGTTTGGTCATGGTTAGTGGCATATGCCTACTTTGGTTTGTCACTGTACATGGTTGCCACGTAGTGTCACTACGTACTGAAGATCTTTCTGCTTTCTAGTTGATAGCTAGTATTTCCAAACATTTGTTACCCCCTCTGACTATGTGTGACTCTTGTTGAGTTGTCAGCATTGACCACATGAAGTGAAATTCTTTGGTCATGGTCAGTGACATATGCATGCTTTGGTTGGTCACTGTGCATGGTAGCCACACTGTGCCACTACATATTGAAGGTCTTTGTACTTGCTAATCGATAACAAGTATTCACAATCCAGTGTTTCCCCCTCTAACCATTTGTTACTCGTGTTATGAGTTGTCAAAGTTGACCACACATAGTGACATTCTTTCTTCATGGTCAGTGACACATGCCTACTTTGGTTGATCATTGTACATGGTAGCCACACTGTGCCACTACTGATTGAAGGTCCCTCTGCTTGCTACTTCATACCTGGTGTTCCCAAACCATTGTTTCCCCCTCTGACCATTTGTGACTCGTATTATGGGTTGTAAACGTTGACCACACACAACGGATTTCTTTGGTCAAAGGCGGTACATATGCTTACTTCGGCCGGTCATTATGCATGGTAGCCACATTGTGCCACTACTTATTGAAGGTCGTTGTACTTGCTAGTTAAATACAAACATTCCGAAACCATTGTTTCCCAATCTGACCATTTGTGACTCGCGTTATGGTGCGTGAACGTTGACCACCCATACTGAAATCATTTTGTCATGATCAGTGACATATGCTTAGTTTGGTTGTTCGGTGTGGATACTAGCCATATCTTGCCACTTTGTATTGAAGTTCTTTGTCCTTTCTAGTCGATACATGGGGTTCCCAAATCATTGTCTCTCCCTCTGACCATTTGTGACTTGTGTTATGAGTTGTCAATGTTGACCACACATCGTGGACTTCTTTGGTCATAGTCTGTGACGTATGCATCCGTTGGTCGGTCACTGTGCACGCTAGCCACACCTAGCCACTACTTGTTGAGGGTCTATGTACTTTCTAGTTGACAACTAGTGTTCCCAAAACATTATTTCCCCCTCTGAATATTTGTGACTCGTGTTATGAGTGTTCAACGTTGACCACACACTGTGAAATTCTTTTCGTCATGGTTAGAGGCATATGCCTACTTCGGGTTGTCACTGTACATGGTTGCCACGCCGTGTCACTACGTATTGAAGGTCTTTGTGCTTTCTATTTGATAGCCAGTGTTCCCAAACTATTGTTACCCCCTCTGACTATCTGTGACTCTTGTTGTGAGTTGTCAACGTTGACCACATGAAGTAAAAATATTTGGTCATGGTGAGTGACATATGCATACTTTGGTTGGTCAATGTGCATGATAGCCAAAATGTGCCACTACATGTTGAAGGTCTTTGTACGTGCTCATCAATAACTTCTATTCCCAAACCATTGTTTTCCCCTCTGACCATTTGTGACTCCTGTTATGAGTTATCAAAGTTGACGACACATAGTGACATTCTGTGGGCGTGGTCAGTGACACATGCCTTCTTTGGTTGGACATCGTAGATGGTAGCCACACCGTGCAACTACTTATTGAAGGACCATTTGCTTGCTAGTTGATACCTGGTGTTCCAAAACCAAAATTTCCCCCTCTAACCATTTGTGACTCGTATTATGAGTTGTCAACGTTGACCACACACAGCGGATTTATTTGGTCAAAGGCAGTACATATGCCTACTTTGGTCGGTCATTGTGCATGGTAGCCACACTGTGCCACTACTTATTGAAGTTTGTTGTAGTTTCTAGTTGCAAGCTCATATTTTGAAACCATTGTTTCCCCCACTGACCATTTGTGACTCGTGTTATGGGGTGTGAACGTTGACCACCCATACCGAAATTCCTTGGTAATGACCAGTGAAATATGCCTAGTTTGGTTGTTTGGTGTGCATAGTAGCCCCACCGTGCCATTACATATTGAAGTTCTTTGTCCTTTCTAGTCGATAGATATGGTTCTCAAACCATTGTCTCTCCCTGTGACCATCTGTGATTCATGTTATGAGTTGTCAATGTTGACCACACAAAGTGGACTTCTTTGATCATAGTCAGTGACATATGCATCATTTGGTTGGTCACTGTGCAGGCTAACCACACTGTGCCACTACTTGTTGAAGGTATTTGTACTTGCTAGTTGATAGCTACTGTTCCAAAAGCATTGTTCTCCCCACTCACCATTTGTGACTCATGTTATGAGTTTTCAATGTTGACCACACACTGTTAGATTGTTTTGGTCCTGGTTAGTGGCATATGCCTACTTTGATTTTTCACTGTACATGGTTGCCACGCCATGTCACTACGTACTGAACGTCTTTGTGCTTTATAGTTGAAAGCCAGTGCTCCCAAACCATTGTGAACCCCTCTGAGTATATGTGACTCTTGTGAGTCGTCAACGTTGACCACGTGAAGTGAAGTTCTATGGTCATAGTCACAGACATATGCATACTTTGGTTGGTCACTTGGCATGGTAGGCACGCTATGCTACTACATATTGAAGATATTTGTACTTGCTAATCGACAACTATTATTCACAAACCATTATTTCCCCTCTGACCATCTGTGACTCATGTTATGAGTTTTCAAAGTTGACCACACATAGTGACATTCGTTGGCCATGATCATTGACACATGCCTACTTTGGTTGATCAGTGTACATGGTAACCACATTGTGCCACTACTTATTGAAGGTCCTTGTGCTTGCTAGTTGCTATCTGGTGTTCCCAAACCATTGTTACCCCCTCCGACCATTTTTGACTCGTATTATGACTTGTCAACGTTGACGACACAGCGAAATTCTTTGGTCAAAGGCAGTACATATGCCTACTTTGGTCGGTCATTGTGCATGGCAGCCACACCGTGCTACTACTTATTGAATGTTTTGTACTTGCTACTTGAAAACTAGTATTCCGATACCATTGTTTCCCCCTCTGACCATTTGTGACTCGTGTTATGGGTTGTGAACGTTGACCACCCATACTGCAATTCTTTGGTCATGGTTTGTAACATATGCCTAGTTTGGTTGTTTGGTGTGCATAGTAGCCACACTGTGCCACTACGTATTGATATTATTTATCCTTTCTAGTCAATACATGGGGTTCCCAAACCATTGTCTCTCCCTCTGACCATTTGTGACTTGTGTTATGAGTTGTCAATGTTTACTACTCATAGTGGACGTCTTCGGTCATAGTCAGTGACGTATGCATCCTTTGGTTAGTCACTGTGCACGCTAGCCACACCGTGACACTACTTGTTCAAGGTCTTTGTACTTGCTAGTTGATAACTAGTGTTCCCAACCCATTGTTTTCCCCTCTGACCATTTGTGACTCGTGTTATGAGTTTTCAACGTTGAGCACACATTGTGAAATTCTTTTGGTCATGGTTATTGGCATATGCCTACTTTGGTTTGTCACTGTACATGGTTGCCACGCCGTGTCACTACGTACTGAAGATCTTTGTGCTTTCTAGTTGATAGCCAGTGTTCCCAAACCATTGTTATCCCCTCTGACTATCTGTGACTCTTGTTGTGAATTGTCAACGTTGACCACATGAAGTGTAATTATTTGGTCATGATCAGTGACACATGCATACTTTGGTTGGTCAGTGTGCACGGTAGCCACACTGTGCTACTTCATATTGAAGGTCTTTGTACTTGCTAATCAATCACTAGTGTTAACAAATCATTGTTGCCCTCTCTTACCGTTTGTGACCCGTGTTATGAGTTGTCAAAGTTGACCACACATAGTGATTTTTTTTGGTCATGGTCAGTGACGCATGCCTACTTTGGTTTGTCATTGCATATGGTAACCACACTGTGCCGCTACTTATCGAAGGTCCCTGTGCTGGTTAGTTGATACATGGTGTTCCCAAACCATTGTTTCCCCCTTTGACCATTTGTGACTCGTATAATGAGTTGTCAACGTTGACCACACACGGCGCATTTCTCCGGTCAAAGGCAGTACATATGCATACTTTGGTCCGTCATTGTGCATGGTAGCCACACCGTGCTACTGCTTATTGAAGGTAGTTTTACTTGCTAGTTCAGAACTAATATTCGGAAACCATTATTTACCCCTGTGACCATTGTGACTTGTGTTATGGATTGTCAACGTTGACCAACCATACTGAAATTCTTTGGTCAAGGTCAGTGACATATGCGTCGTTTGGTTGTTCAGTGTGCATAGTAGCCACACCGTGCCACTACGTATTGAATTTCTTTGTCCTTTCTAGTCAATATATAGGGTTCCCAAACCATTGTCTCTCCCTCTGACGATTTGTGACTCGTGTTATAAGTTGTCAATGTTGACCACACATAGTGGGCTTCGTTGTTCGTAGTCAGTGACGTATGCATTATTTGGTTGGTCACTGTGCACGCTAGCCACACCATGCCACTACTAATTGAAGATCTTTCTGCTTGCTAGTTGATAAACAGTATTCCTAATCCATTGTTCCCCCCTATGACCATTTGTGAATCGTGTTATGAGTTTTCAACGTTGACCACACACTTTTAAATTCTTTTGGTTATGGTTAGTGGCATATGCCTACTTCTTTCTGTCACTCTACATGGTTGCAACGCCGCGAAACTACGTACTGAAGGTCTTTGTGCTTTCTAGTTGATAGCCGGTGTTCCCAAACCATTGTTATCCCCCCCCTCTGACTATATGTGACTCTTGTTGTGAGTTGTCAACGTTGACCACATGAAGTGAAATTCTTTGGTCATAGTCGGTGACATATGCATACTTTCGTTGGGCACGGTGCATGGTAGCCACACAGTGCCACGTCATATTGAAGGTTTTTGTACTTGCTGATCAATAACTAGTAATCACAAACCATTGTTTCCCCCTCTGACCATGTGTGACTCGTGTTATGAGTTAACAAAGTTGACCACACATAGTGAAGTTATTTGGTCATGGCCGGTGACACATGCCTACTTTGGTTGGTCATTGTACATGGTAGCCATACCGTGCCACTACTTATTGAAGGTCCTTGCGCTTGCTACTTGATAGCTGGTGTTCCCAAACCATTGTTTCCCCTTCTGACCATCTGTGACTCCTGTTATGAGTTGTCAACGTTGACCACACAAGGGAGATTTTTTTGGTAAAAGGCAGTACACATGCATGCTTTTGTCAGTCATTGTGCATGGTAGCCACACCGTGCTACTACTTATTCAAGGTTGTTGTACTTGCCAATTGAAAACTAATATTCCAAAACTATTGTCTTTCCCTTTGACCGTTTTTGACTTGTGTTACCGGTTGTGAACGTTGACCACCCATACTGAAATTCTTTGGTCATGGTCAGTGACATATGCCTTGTTTGGTCGTTCGGTGTGCATAGTAGCCACACCGTGCAACTGCGTATTCAATTTCTTTGTCCTTTGTAGTCGATACATAGGGTTCCCAAACCATTCTCTCCCTATGACCATTTGTGTCTCGTGTTATGAGTTGACTATGTTGACCACACATAGTGGACTTCTTTGGTCATAGTCAGTCACGTATGCACTTTGGTCGGTCCCTGTGCACGCTAGCCACACCGTGCCACTACTTGCTGAAGGTCTTTGTACTTGCTAGTTGATAACTAATGTTCCCAACCCATTGTTTCCCCCACCGACCATTTGTGACTCGTGTTATGTATTCTCAACATTGACCACACAATGTGAAACTCTTTTGGCCATGGTTGGTGGCATATGCCTACTTTGGTTTGTCACTATACATGGTTTACGCCGTGTCACTACGTACTGAAGGTATTTGTGCTTTATAGTTGATAGCCAGTGTTCCCACACCATTGTTACCCCCTATGAATTTGTGTGACTCTTGTTGTGAGTTGTCAACGTTGACCACATTAAGTGAAATCATTTGGTCATTGTCAGTGACATATGCATACTTTGGTTGGTCACTATGCATGGTAGCTACACTGTGCCACTACATATTGAAGGTATTTGTACTTGCTATTCCATAACAATTATTCACAAACTTTTGTTTCCCCATCTGACCATTTGTGACTGGTGTTATGAGCTGTCAAAGTTTACCACATAGAATGACATTATTTGCTCATGATCAGTGACCCATGCCTACTTTGGTTGGTCATTGTACATGGTAGCCACACCGTGCTACTACTTATTGATGGTTTTGTGCTTGCTAGTTGATACCTGGTGTTCCCAAACCATTGTTTTCCCCTCTAACCATTTGTGACTCGTAATATGAGTTTTCAATGTTGACCACACACACCAGATTTCTTTGGTCAAAGGCAGTACATATGCCTACTTTGGTCGGTCATTGTGCATGGTAGCCACACCGTGCTACTACGTTTTTTAGGTCGTTGTACTTGTTAGTTAAAAACTAATATTCCGAAACCATTGTTTCCCCCTCTGACCATTTGTTACTCGTGTTATGGATTGTGAACGTTGACCACCCATATTGACATTCTTTGGTTATGGTCAGTGACATATGTCACTTTGGTTGTTCGGTGTGCATAGTAGCCACACCGTGCCACTACGTACTGAAGTTATTTGTCCTTTGTAGTCGGTACATAGGGTTCCCAAACCATTGTCTCTTCCTCTGACCATTTGTGACTCGTGTTTAGTTGTCAATGTTGACGACACATACTGGACTTCTTTGGTCATAGTCAGTGACGTATGCATCCTTAAGTTGGTCACTGTGCACGCTAGCCACACCGTGCCACTACTTGTTGAAGTTCTTTGTACTTGCTAGTTCATAACTAGTGTTCCCAATCCATTGTTTCTGTTGGAACTGTGGTTCCAATGTGGCCTGACCACGTCCTGAGGTTCACAACTCTTTCGGGCAGCAGTCATAGACGTAGTGTGCGCTTTCTGGTTGCCGCACACTATGCGAGCAGAGTTTTGACGGATTTCAGCAACACAAAACATTTGAAGAGCTGGGGATCAACTTTGAGTGGATTACTGGACACGGACCACATGAGCAAAGTTATAGTGCTAGTCACAAGCTTCCCAATGCACCAAACTGCGTACGTTTTGGACCATGGTAGTGCCCGATACGTAATTCGGAGTGCATCATTGAGTCTCTGTCCCTGACAGAGCACTAGCGTGAGTGACGGGCTTCCAAAGCGTCTTGGACCCCAATGAAGCATCAGACCGCCATTCCGAAGCGCACATGTCTCCAATGAACCATGGGATATTGCTGCTAGCATCCCCCAAGGGGCCCTTGGCCATGGTGTGCGTGGTGGGAGTCGAACTGGTCACCGCCGGATCAATTTTCCGGCCAGTACCAAGTTTGCCGTCCAAACCCGGACGGCCAGCACCCCCCCAACTTTGACGGACCATAACTCCCTCAATTCTTAGCCGATTGCTGGGATTCAAATTGCAGCTGGTCCAGGGTGTCCTCTAGTTTCTTAAACATCCATCTATACATGCAAACATGCACTGTACGAAGATCTGGAGCCATCACCTCGAAAACGGCAACTCCAGGGCATGGCACGGGGCAATATGTAACAATCTCCCCCTTGCTCCTGCCATGCCGGATGCCTCCCTGCTCATCTACCATAGCGCTCTTAAGCCCATCATAGCCTGTAAGCCCAAGGGCTGCCAAACTGAGGACGTGCAGATATCTAGGCTGCGCTTTGGTCAAGCAATCCGCGAGCATGTGCGTCGTACTACACTGTTGTAGCACAACCTGTCCCTTTTGGACCATGTCGCGTGCATAGTGGTAGCGCAAATCAATTTGTTTCATCCTTCTGTGCTGCGTCGGGTTGTTGGTCAGCGAGATGGAGCTAGTGTTGTCCTCTTGTACCAGTGTAGGCTCCCGTTGCAGCACGCCAAGCTCCCCTAGTAGCTTACAGAGCCACACCGCCTCCTTGACCGCTTCGGTCAAAGCGATGTACTCCGCTTCCACTGTGGAGGTGGCGACACAGTCCTCTTTTCTGCTGCACCATGAGACCACTGCATATGCAAGGAAGAACACGTAGCCGGAGGTGGACTTCCGTTTGTCCACGTTGCCTGCATAGTCTGCATCCGTGTAGCAGACCAGACGCAAGGGGTCGGTCCTCACCTTGCCGTCGAACCTCAGGCACGAGTGCCGTGTCGCCTGCAGGCAGCAGAGGATGCGCTTGACTGCCTGCCGGTGTAGTGGCCCTGGATCGGCCACGTACCTGCTCACTTGACCCACCACGTAGGCCAGGTCCGGTCGAGTCGCCACCATGGCGTACATGAGGCTGCCCACCGCGGACTGGTACCGCACCCCCTCCATGTCCTCCCACTCTTCTTTTGCTTGCGGTGACATTGCCGCGCTCAGGTCACAAGTTGTGGAGACCGGACTGCCAACTGGTTTGCAGTCCTCCATGCCGTACCGCCTCAGCACTTCGGCCACATACTCAGCCTGTCCCAGCTCAAGAGTGCGCGCCCTCCGGTTCCGCGTTATGCTCACCTCGAGGTAGTACTCCAACTCCCCCATGTCGGACATCTGAAATCTGCTGCTCAGCTGCTCCTTCAGCTGCTGTAGAGCTTGCAGGTCAGATGAACACAAAATCAGGTCATCCACGTAGAGTACGACAATCTAATGGAGCTAGTTGTTGCGCCGCACGTAGACAATGTGATCAGATTCACAGCGCTTGAAGCCGAGCTGCGCCATGTAGCCATCCGTCTGCTGCTACCAACATCGCGACGACTGTTTTAGCCCGTACAAAGACTTGCACAGCTTGCACACCTTGCCCTTCGGCACGTCCACCCCCTCCGGCACCTCCATGAAGATCTCCTTGTCAAGCATTCCATTCAGGAACGCAATTTCACGTCCATTTGGTGTAGCTCCATGTCCTTGGCAGCTGCCACCGCGAGGATCGCCCGGATGCTCATGAACTTGGCGACGGGGGCGAACATCTTGTCATAGTGCTCACTCTTGCGTTGTGCAAAACCCTTTGCCACCAGCCGCGCCTTGTACTTCTCCACTGTTCCCTCCTTGTTGTACCTCGTTTTGAAGACCCACTTGGAGCCGATGACCTTGGCATATTTCGGCCGATCCACGAGCTCCCAAGTGTCGTTCTCGACAATGGACGCAAGCTATGACTTGATAGCTGCGTCCCACTGCTCCGCTTGAGGCAGTGCAAGCGCCTCTTGTACGGTTTTTGGCTCCCCTGCGGGTGCCATCATGCACCGCGCCATGCCGATCCAGCTGCCCGCTGCTGCGTCGTATCGTTTTGCCGCATTTTGCTGCCTTCAGCTGCGTCGCGGTGATTTTGGTGATGCCGGCGGCTGGTCCTGTTGCTGCTCCTTGGCAGCCTCGTTCGTGTCCTCAGCATCCTCTGCTTCAGTTGCTGCGTCCTGTGCCTCTGCGACACTTGAGTTTGCACCGTCGCCCTGCTGCACCCCAGCACCGTTGCTCTCCAAAGACGCTTCATCAGTGTCGGCGTCCGCCGGCTCCTCCTCATTAGCTAGGAGCTGCAACCACTCCCCCTGCTTCGGAGAGTCCACCACGCCGATGTCACTGCTGCTGCTGCTGTATGTCTGCTGCTCGTCAAACTCAACGTCACGGCTGCTGAAGATCTCCTCCTTGCTCACGTCGTAGAGCCGGTACGCCTTAAGCGCGCTCTCGTAGCCAAGGAAGAGACACGGCTTGGCGCATGGGTCCAGTTTTCCGTCGCGCCGTTGTGCCGCCTGCACCATCGCGTGTGCCTTGTACCCAAAAACCTTCAGGTGCGCCACACTTGGCTTGCGCCCACTCCATACCTCATGCGGCGTCTTCTTCCAGCCGCTCTTCCCCTTCAGCACGGCTGTCGGGGTCAGGTTGATGGTGTAGCTTGCAGTACGCACCGCTTCCACCCAGAAGCTCCGCGACAATCCCGCATCCACGAGCATCGTACGCACTATGTTCAGCAGTGTCTGGTTTGCTCATTCCTCCACGCCATTAGATTGCGGCGAGTAGGGAGTAGTGTGCTCCCACTTGATGCCCTCCTTCTTCAGCCACCCACTGCAGCCCACGTACTCTCCACCGTTGTCGCTGCGTAGCGCTTTGACCTTGCGGCCGGTCTGCCTCTCCACTGCGGCGACATACTCCTTCAGCCGGTCCAGCACCATGCCCTTCCACCGCATGAAGTACACGTAGATTTTTCTGCTAAAGTCATCGATGAAGGTGACAACGTACCGCGCACCGCCTTTTGACAGTGTTTTGAACAGTCCGCACACATCACTGTGCATGATCTCCAGCAAGTTCAGGGCGCACCCCACGTTCTCGTTGAACGGCTTGCGCCTCGCCTTGCCCAAAATGCAAGGCTCACACTTCACGCGTGCTGCATCTGCAACCGAGTCTGCTGCACCGATGATGTCGAGGCCGCGGACCATGTCACGCTTTGCCATCTCCATCACGACTGCGGGCGACGAATGCCCCAGCCGCCGGTGCTAGAGCTCCAAATCAGCTCCTCCTCCTTTGGCCAAGTTGATGGCACGTTCTTGCGAATCTGCTGCGTCTGCTGCTGCGGGGATCACCTTCGTCTCCACAATGTAGAGACTGCCCTCGCGCTTTGCTTCCAGTACGACTTCGCCATCGCCATCCATGCGCACCACTACGCCTTTCCTGCAGAAGAGCACCTCATACCCCTTATCCATCAAGCGACTAACACTTAGAATGTCAGCCAGGCCGGGGACATGTTGCACATCTCGGATGACACGCAACATCTTCTTACCGTTCACCTCCACCTCAACGTCTCCTTGGCCGGCCGTCAGCTCGACTTTGTTGTTCGCGACAACCATAGACTTGGCAGATTTGGTGTAGCAGTCGAATCCCACCTTCTCGATTTGGGTGTGCTCCTTGGTGCCGGAATCCAGGCACCGCCTGTTGGCCCCTTTGAGGTTGTGGTTTGTGGTGCCGTTGAGGAGCGCCTTCTTGTGTTTGGCGTCCTTGCCGCCGGCCTTCGTCTCCTACGGGCACTCGCGGGCCCAATGGTCCTCCTTGCCACAATTGTGCCACGCACCTTTCTTGACGCCCTTCTTTCCGCCACCCTTTCCGCCACCTCTCTTGCCACCACTGCTGCCACCACGCGTTTTGGTGACCTGGGCTGATGAGGAAGACGAGGCGTTGCCGCCACTGCGACATTGCGCATCGTTGCGGATATACTCGGCGACTACACCCTTGGTGAGCTTGTCCTCCACCCATCCACCAAGGACGGTAATGAGGGGGCTCCAACTGTCAGGTGGAGCCATGAGGAGGGCCATCGCCTGCGGTTGAGAGTCGACCTTCCACCCCACATCGTTGCATTGCGAGGCGAGCCACTCAATGTGCTGCATGGTGGCGAGGATTTCCTCTCCATCCTCGATCCTCACCGTTAGAAGCCGTTTCATCGTGAAGATCCGGTTCGCAAGCGACGTTGATTGGTGGATGGTGCAAAGCTTTTTCTATGCCTCGGCAGCCAGCGCGCTGCCTTGGAAGTAGCCCCATTGGTTCTCGGCGGTAGACGCCAAAAGGAGCATGAGCGCCTCGGTATTTTTCTTTGCGAAGGCCTGCTGCTCCTCGTCTTTTGCGGTCTTCTCATCGAGGACCTCCATGCCCTTCATCACGTTGAGTAGCCCCTCGTGTGTGAGGTAGATCTCAAAGTGCCACCTCCACAGCCCAAATCCAGGGCCGCCCGCATACTTCTGGATCAGCTGCGACTCTGTTCTCAGCGCCATGTTGTGCTTCTGCTACCTAGGTCATCAAACGTTGAGATTGAGATTGTCCGAGACGCTCCTCCCATCCCCCGCGGAAGCCGTGAACTTTTGGGACCGGTCAGGGCCGTGGGCCCATAACCCTTTGTTGGAAATGTGGTTCCAACATGGCCTGACCACATCCTGAGGTTCACAACTCTTTTGGGCAGCAGTCTTAGACGTAGTGTGCGCTTTCTGGTCGCCGCACACTATGTGAGCAGCGTTCTGACGGAATTCAGCATCACCCAAAGTTCGAAGAGCTGGGGATCAATTGTGAGTGGATTACTGGACACAGACCATGTCAGCAAAGTTATAGTGCTAGTCACAAGCTTTCCAGCGCACCAAACCGCGTGCAATTTGGACCACTGTAGTGCCTGATACGCGATTCGGAGTGCATCATTGAGTCTCTGTCCCTGACAGAGCACTAGCGTGAGTGACGGGTGCCCAAAGTGCCCTGGACCCCAATGAGGCATCAGACCGCCATTGCGAAGCGCACATGGCTCCAATGAACCATGGGATATTGCTGCTAGCATCCGCCAAGGGGCGTCTTGGCTTTGGTGTGCGTGGTGGGAGTCGAACTGGTCACCGCCGGATCAATTTTCCGGCCGGTACCAAGTCTGCCGTCCAGACCCGGACGGCCAGCACCTCCTCCCGACTTTGACCGACCATAACTCCCTCAATTCTCAGCCGATTGCTGCGATTCGAATCCCAGCTGGTCCATGGTGTCCTCTAATTTCTGAAACATCCATCCATGCATGCAAACATGCACTGTACAAGGATCTGGAGCCATCACCCTGAAAACAACAACTCCAGGGCATGGCATGGGACAATATGTAATTGTTTCACCCTCTGACCATTAACGACTCGTGTTATGAAATTTCAACATTGGCCACACACAGTGAAATTCTTTTGGTCATGGTTAGTAACATATTCCTACGCTGGTTTGTCACTGTACATGCTTGCCACGCCGTGTCACTACGTACTGAAGGTCTTTGTGCTTTCTAGTTGATAGCCAATGTTCCCCAACCATTGTTACACCCCCCCCCCCTGACTATCTGTCACTCTTGTTGTGAGTTGTCAACGTTGACAACATGAAGTGAAATTCTTTGGTCATGATCAGTGACATATGCATACTTTGGTTGGTCACTGTGCATAGTAGCCACACTGTGCCACTACATATTGAAGGTCTTTGTACTTGTTAATCGATAACTAGTATTCACAAACCATTGTATCCCCCTCTGACCATTTGTGACTCGTGTTATGGGTTGTCAGAGTTGACCACACATAGTGACATTCTTTGGTTATGGTCAGTGGCACATGCCTACTTTGGTTGGTCATTGTACATGGTAGCCACACCATGCGACTACTTATTGAAGGTCCCTGTGTTTGCTTGTTGATACCTGGTGTTCCCAAACTATTGCTTCCCCCTCTGACCATTTGTGACTTGTATTATGAGTTGTCAACGTTGACCACACGCAGCGGATTTCTTTGGTCAAAGGCAGTAGATATGCCTACTTTGGTCGGTCATTGTGCATGGTAGCCTCACCGTGCTACTACTTATTGAAGGTCGTTGTACTTAGTCGTTGAAAACTTGTATTCCGAACCCATTGTTCCACCTTTGACCATTTGTGACTCGTGTTATGGGTTGTGAACTTTGACCACCCATACTGAAATTCTTTGGTCATGGTCAGTGACACATGCCTAGTTAAGTTCTTCGATGTGCACAGTAGCTACAGCGTGCCACTACGTATTGAAGTTATTCATCCTTTCTAGTCAATACATAGGATTTCTAAACCATTGTCTCTCCCTCTGACCATTTGTGACTCCTGTTATGAGTTGTCAATGTTGACCACACATAGTGGGCTTCTTTGGTCATAGTCAGTGACATATGCATCCTTTGGTTTGTCACTGTGCACGCTAGCCATACCGTGCCACAACTTGTTGAAGGTCTTTGTACTTTCTAGTTGATAACTAGTGTTCCCACCCCATTGTTTCCCCCTCTGACCATTTATGACTCGTGTTATGAGTTTTCAACGTTCACTACAGGCTCTGAATTCTCTTGGTCATGGTTGGTGGCATATGCCTACTTTGGTTTGTCTCTGTACATGGTTGCCACGCCGTGTCACTACGTACTGAATGTCTTTGTGCTTTATTAAAGATAGACAGTGTCCCCAAACCATTGTTACCCCCTTCAACTATCTGTGACTCTTGGTGTGAGTTGTCAACGTTGACCACATGAAGTGAACTTCTTTGGTCATGGTCAGTTCCGTATGCATACATTGGTTGATCACTGTGCATGGTAGCCACAGTGTGCAACTGCATATTGAAGGTCTCTGTAGTTGCTTATTGATAACTAGTATGCACAAACCATTGTTTCCCCCTCTGACCATTTGTGACTCGGGTTATGAGTTGTCGAAGTCGACCACACATATTGACATTCTCTGGTCATGGTCAGTGACACATGCCTACTTTGGTTGGTCATTGTACATGGTAGCCACAGCGTGGGACTACTTATTGAAGGTCCCTGTGCTTGCTTATTGATACGTGATGTTCCCAAACCATTGTTTCCCCCTCTGACCAATTGTGACTCGTATTATGAGTTTCCAACGTTGACCACACACATCGGATTTCTCTGGTCAAAGGCAGTACATATGCCTACTTTGTTCGGTCATTGTGCATGGTAGCCAGAGCGTGCTACTACTTATTGAAGGTCGTTGTACTTGCTAGTTGAACACTAATACTCCAAAACCATTGTTTCCCCCTCTGACCATTTGTGACTCGTGTTATGGGTTGTGAACTTTGACCACCCATACTGAGATTCTTTGGTCATGGTCAGTGACATATGCCTAGTTTGGTTGTTTGCTGTGCATAGTAGCCACACCGTGCCAGTACACATTGAAGTTCTTTCTCCTTTCTAGTCAATACATAGGGTTTCCAAACCATTGTCTCTCCCTCTGACCATTTGTGACTTGTGTTATGAGTTGTCAATGTTGACCACACATAGTGCGCTTCTTTGGTCATAGTCAGTGACGTATGCATCCTTTGATTTGTCACTGTGCACGCTAGCCACACCGTGTCACTACTTGTTGAAGGTCTTTGTTCTTGCTAGTTGATAACTAGTGTTCCCATCCCAGTGTTTCCCCTTATGACCATTTGTGACTCATGTTTTGAGTTTTCAACGTTGACCACACACTATGAAATTCTTTTGGTCATGGTTTGTGGCATATGCATACTTTGGTTTCTTTCTGTATATGGTCTCCACACCGTATCACTACGTACTGAAGGTCTTTGTGCTTTATAGTTGATAGCAAGTGTTCCCAAACCATTTTTACCCCCTCCGACTATCTGTGACTCTTGTTGTGAGTTGTCAACGTTGACCACATGAAGTGAAATTCTTTGGTCATGGTCTGTGACATATGCATACTTTGGTTGGTCACTGTACATGGTAACCACAATGTGCCACTACATATTGAAGGTCTTTGTACTTGCTAATCCATATTTATTATTCACAAACCATTGTTTCCCCCTCCATTTGTGACTCGTATTATGAGTTGTCAAAGTTTACCACACATAGTGACATTCCTTGGTCATGGTCAGTGACACATGCCTTCTTTGCTTGGTCTTTGTACATGGTATCCATACCGTGCCACTACTTATTGAATGTCTCTGTGATTGCTAGTTGATACCTGGTGTTCTCAAACCACTGTTTCCCCTTGTGACCATTTGTGACTCGTATTATGAGTTGTCAATGTTGATCACAAACAACAAATTTCTTTGGTCCAAGGCAGTACATATGCCTACTTTGGTTGGTCATTGTGCGTGGTAGCCACACCGTGGTTTTACTTATTGAAGGTCGCTGTTCTTGCTAATTGAAAACTAATAATCCAAAACCATTATTTCCACCGCTGACCTTCTGTGACTCGTGTCATGGGTTGTGGACGTTGACCACCCATACCGAAACTCTTTAGTCATGCTCAGTGACATATGCCTAGTTTGAATGTTCGGTGTGCATAGTAGCCAGACCGTGCCACTATGTATTGAAGTTCGTTGTCCTTTCTAGTCGATACATAGGTTTTCCAAACCATTTTCTCTCCCTCTGACCATCTGTGTTTCGTGTTATGAGTTGTCAATATTGACCACACATAGTGGACTTCTTTGGTCATAGTCAGTGACGTATGCATCCATTGGTTGGTCACTGTGCACGCTAGCCACACCGTGCCACTACTTGTTGATGGTCTTTGTACTTGCTAGTTGATAACTAGTGTTCCCGACCCATTGTTTCCCCCTTTGACCATTTGTGACTCATGTTATGAGTTATCACCTTTGACCACACACTGTGAAATTCTTTTGGTCATGGTTAGTGAACGTTGACCACCCATACTGAAATTCTTTGGTCATTGTAAGTGACATCTTCCTAGTTTGGTTGTTTGGTGTGCATAGTAGCTACACCGTTCCACTATGTATTGAAGTTATTTGTCCTTTCTAGTCGATACATAGGGTTCCCCAACCATTGTCTGTCCCTCTGACCATTTGTGTCTCGTGTTATGAGTTGTCAATGTTGACCACACATAGTGGACTTCTTTGCTCATAGTCAGTGACGTATGCATCCTTTGGTTGGTCACTGTTGTCATAATAATGTTTCTGTTAAGGGAAGACAGCTGATGGGTTCATCCCCAGGAGTCCCTGGCTCCTCCTCCCTCGGAAAATGTCGAGCACAATAAAAAATGGTTCATGCATCCGCATGAACCATCTCGGTTCCATCACACACGAACCGTTGACGGTGATAACCGACCAACGGCACAATACTGAGTAATCCCCTAATAAGCGGCCCAAGCGCAAGCACGTCCGGCTAGTGCACAAGAAGCCGGTGCACATGTCTTGTCCTGTTCTGTCTTTGATGTAAGGAGGATGTTCATACCCTCCTAGTTTAACCAAAACAGTTATTTCCATCGTGTTCCCCTTTGGTTCTGTGGCTTTGCCGTTGTGTCTTCGCTCTGCTCGCACCTCGCATACCTTGTCTTCGCCATACCATTCTTAGCTCTCAGATCTTTGTTCCGTTACTCTCGCTCCTTTGCTTAGATCTTAGCTCGCCATCACTCATCTCAATCTGGCTCTCTCCCTCAAACAGCGCATCTACCTCACCTCTTTTGCCCCTCGGCTTCCACCAAGCTCCGCATCTAACTGCTCGGGACCACTCTCACTTCCGTCACAATTACTGATGTACCTCTGCATGTTCTGATGCTTTTGCTTGCTTCTGCTCATGCCATTCTCATGCCTGCATTCTTCTGACATGGTATCAGAGCATCAGGCGACATCACCTGGTACCCCGTGACCTCGTTATCGCTCTGCCGCCACCCTCACTTCACCGGTGTGATTTGCACTCCTCTGCCGCCACCACCGCCACTTCACGTCTTTCTGCCTCACCAGCATCTGACATGAGCAGCACCGCTTGGAGTGTTCCTTGTGCTAAAGAAATGCCACGTCATCCTGAGGAAGCCCTACGCCCATTCCGTGCCCCCGGCCAACTATTGGTAACTCGATGTCCACAACAGCCGCAAACAGCTCCCGAGCCACCGTCTGCCGTCAACTTCTTTGAAGCTTCTTGCAGCTCTCTGCCCGTTGGCTCTCATCCTCTCAGTATTTGCAAGCACCCTCACCTCTCTCATCTCCTTTCGTCAATCTCATCTGCCTCCTCTACCTCATCGCTTTCAACCTGTCAGCACACATCCTCTCAAGCCGCGTCCTCGCATTGCCTTCTCGCTTTGTCAGCAGCAGCAGCAGAATTACCGTCGTCGGGATATAGGACACTGCCAGTCTCCCTGCTCCCCTTGCGAGCCAACTGGGGAACAAACCGTCACTCTCCTGAAAATCAGCGGACCATTGTCTCTGCCCACCAGATGACTCTCTGCTAAAACGAATTTCCTCTAGCAGCCTGGATGTTGGACAACACCAGTCTTCCTGCCCGGAGAGGGCCAACTGGGGAACAAGCCGTCACTCTCCAGGAAGCAGAACAATTGGTTGCCTTGCTCGCTCTTCGCACCGCGCCGTCACTTTCTTCCCGCCGCGCTTTCCACCTTCCATCACCAGCATCGTTGTCAGCCTTCAGTTCTCTTCGCGTCATCCTCACCTGCCTTCAGTTCTCCTTATCATCTTCGCTCCAACCTCTTCAGCCCCATCAGCCGCTTGCCTCATCCTCGTCTGTTGCCTCCTAACCTCTCTGTCATCAGCATCATCCGCATTGCCTCCGCATCAACCTTCTTCATCAACATCACCTCGCAGTGCACGTGGTTTCGCCCCTGCGCCCACTCAACCATCAGCCGCCTCCTCATTCCTCCGCATCATTTCTCCGCTCGGCACAAGGATCTGTCTGGTCGCATCGCCTGGTGCGTGACAACCTGCACCCAAACCGAAAACCTCCTGCAGCGCACGCGGCTCGCCCCTGCGCCCACTCAGTCATCATCTGCATCTCCATGTTGTAGCGGCGGAGCACCTCTTGCATATACTTTGCCTTCCCCATATCCAGCGTGCGTGATTTGCGGTCCCTCTTGATGGCGACGCCGAGGTAGTACTCGAGCTTGCCCATGTAGGTCATTTTGAACCGACCGCCCAGCTGCCGCTTCAAGTTCACCAACTACTCCATGTCCGATGACACGAGGATGAGGTCATCCACATAGAGGACCACAATCTAGTGCAACCCCGGCTGCTTTTGCACGTACACGCTTTGACCCGCCTTGCAGTGCTTGAAGCCATGCTCCGCCATGAAGCCGTCCATTTTCAGGTCCCACATGAGTGGCGCTTGCTTCAGTCTGTAGAGCGCCTTGCGAAGCCGGCACACCTTCCCCGGAGGTGCGTCCACCCCCTCCGGCACCTCAATACGGACCTCCTTGTTCAGGTCGTCGTTGAGAAACGCGGTTTTCACGTCCATTTGGTGGACTTCGTAGTCACGCGCCGCCGCCACAAGGAGGATAGAACGGATGGAGGCGAACTTTGCCACCGGTGCGAAGGTTTTTTTGTAGTGTTCACCGTTTCGTTGGGCGTACCCCTTCGTCACAAGCCGCGCCTTGTACCGCTCCACCTTCCCCTCCTTGGTGAGCTTCTTCTTGAAGATCCACTTGGAGCCGATGGTTTTTGCGCCCTCCGGTCTGTCAATCAGCTGCCAAGTGCCAATCTCTTCGTGGGAGGCAAGCTCAGATTTTATGCCCCCCCCCCCAATGAGCCCCATCCCTCTATTGCAATGCCTCCTTGATGGTCTCGGGCTCCTCTTGTGCAAAGAACGCTCAAGCAAACCCAGTCTAGGTGTCCTGTGCGGCATCGTACCGTTTTGCCATCCTTCTAGCGCGTCCGCTTCTCCGGGGCTGCTGCTGTTGAGGCTGCTCCTCCTGTTGCCGCTGTTGCTGCTGCTACTGCTGCTGCCCTCTCGTGGCGCCACTTGCACCGCTGGCCTACTCCCCCTCTCTTGGGGACCGTGGAGATGCGGGCTCACTCCCCGCCTCCTGGTTCAGCTCCACTGCTGCCGGCGCTTCGGACTCATCGTCCGACTCGGCTGAATGCAAATCAGCCGCTCCCCCATCCCCCGGATGGTTATCGCCGGTTGGAACCGATGTGACGTCACCCTCTTTTGCATCCTCCGACGTCTCCCCCTCAAGGAGTAGCAGCCACTCCCCTCGCTTGGAGAGACCCACGTCCTTGTTCATCCAACGACTCTCCTCATCAAACGTTACGTCGTGACTCTTCACGATCTGCTGCTTCCGCGGGTCAAAGAGCCAGTACGCATCGCTCCCGCTCTCGTACCCAACAAAGATGCACCGGCGAGTCCTCGGATCCAACTTATCCTGCCTCTCCCGTGCCTGCATAACAACATGTGCAACACAACCAAATGTGCGGAGGTGTGCCACAGTTGGCTTCCTCCCACTCCAGACTTCTTGTGGCATCTTCCACACCTTGGAATCCGTGTCCTTTTGCGGCTTCGTCGGCGTCAGGTTCATGATGTACGCCGCTGTCCGTGCCGCCTCGCCCCAGTACCGCTGAGCGAGGCCGGCATCGCTCAACATGGACCGGACCATGTTGAGGATGGTGCCATTTGCTCTTTCGGCGACGCCGATCTGCTGCGGAGAGTGTGGCATAGTTTTCTGCCACACGATCCCCTTGCTCTTCACCCATGCCACGCAGCCCTCATACTTGCCACCGTTGTCGGTCCGGAACGGCTTCACTTTCAACTCCTTTTGCCGCTCCACAGCCGCCACAAATTCCTGCATGCAAGACAAGACATTGCTCTTCCTCTTGTTGATGTAGAGGTAGAGCTTGCAGCTGTGGTCCTCGATGAATGTGACAAAGTAGCGAGCCCCACCAATGGAGGGCTTGAACGGCCCGTACACATCCGTGTGCACCACCTCCAACTTCGTCGATGTACGCGTCCCTTTGTCATCAAACGGCTGTTGTGTCGCCTTATCCACCATGCATGGCTTGCATACAGTATTATTGGCTGCATTGAGGCCTTTGACCTCAAGGCCCCACACCACTTCCTTCTTTGCCATGTCCCTCACAATTGAGGGAGCAATGTGACATAGGCGGCGGTGCCATAAGTCCAGATTTCCTTCATCCTTCGTCACGAGGTTGACGGCGTCAGTCCCCATTGCAACAGCAAGAACCTTGGTACGAAGAAGGTATAAGTCCTCCTCCCTCTTGCCACGTGCAATCACCTTGCCATCCCCCTCCTTCCGGATGATGGCCTCCTTCTTGTTGAAGAGTACCTCGAGCCCCTTGTCGGTAAGGCGGCTCACTTAGAGCAGATTTGCCCCAAATTTGGGCATGTGGAGCGCGTCGTAAATGGTGCACGGAATGACTTTCTTCTTCACCACAGACTCGACGCGAACATTGCCTTCACCCGCGGCCAACTCCGTTTTGCCATTGGCCACTGTCATGCGCCGCTCGGTGGCGCCGTAGGTGAAAAACGCCGCTCGGTTGCATTGTGTGTGGCGGCCTGATCCGGAGTCGATCACAGTGACTTCCGAATCTGTCAAGTCGGTAGACTCCCTAACCATCATGGCTTGGGTGTCCTTCTTCCCGCCCTTCCTGGGTTGGTCCAACTTCTTGTTGGGGCAATCACGTGCACAGTCGCCCTGTTTGCCACAATTGTAGCACTCCCCCTTGTTGTCACCTCTCTTGGTGCCCTGGCTAGCACCCTTCCCCTTCTTGCCTCCCCCCCTCCACCTTGAGGGCGGACGGCATAGGCGGAACTTGACGTTGCCCCGCTTTCTCTCCCACCACGCCGCATCCATTCGTTGCGGACGTACTCAGCCACCTTTGGGTACTTCAGCTCATTGGTGGACCAGCCGCCTATGACGGTGATTATGGGGCTCCAACTGTCCGGCAAGGCCAGAAGGAGGATCATGGCTTGCAGCTGAGGGTCGACCTTCCATCCGGTGGCTACGCACTTAGCAGTAAGGGACTCAATATGCTGCAGGATCTCCATGCTGTCGTCGCCTTCGTTGGCTCGGAGGGTGACGAGCCTCTTGAAGACAAAGAGCTGGTTAGCAAGGTTGGTGGACTGGTAGATGGTGCAGAGTTTCTTCTAGGCCTCCGCGGCTTATGTGCATCCTTGAATCACTGCATGTTGTGGCGGAGCAAGCGCTAACACCAACAATACAAGCGCCTTCTTGTTGCGCTTCTTGTACTTTTCCACTTCCTCCGGTGTCATGGTATCGGGAGGCGCGGCTTCTTCACCGTTGTCCAGCTCAAGCAGGCCCTTGTCGTCAAGGTATACCTCAAACTGCCACCTTCACAAAGGGAAGATGTTCCCATTGAACTCGGAGACGGCGCCGGTGCTCTCTTGCTCGGTCATTGCCATGGTGCGCGACGGTAGCGTGAAGCTTGCAGAGCTAGGGTCCTTCTAGGCACGTGGACCCATAATCCTTTTTTGGCTCTAGTGGGTGTGAAGGCACCGTTGAGGATGCCTAGCTTTCAGTAATACACGCTACCAGGGTTTGGGCGGCCAATGGACACCAATGGTGAAGAGTGTGGAGCACAAGAATCACGGATGTGAGTGAACAGAACACGTCGCATTCAGTAGATCTGAATCAAAACACGTTTTTGTTACACGTTTACACATTTTTTACATCAGATTCTTATAGCTTGTAATCTTAGTTTTCCAACGCATCCAAGCACGCCCAAATCAAAGCAGTAGAGCCCCTGCTACGGCCGTCAAAGTAACCCTTGGTGGAGCCGTGCCGCCCACCATGCCCACGACCGGGAGTGACGGGAGGCGCTTCGACGGTCGCCTGTCGAAGCGCCCTTCCTGTCATTCCAGTGTATGGAGGGGCTCACCTTGGTCCAGGGGACCATCCAAATTCATTTTTTCATGGCCCATGTGCCTTTGGAGCCCATTGGAGATGAACTAGGATAACTGGCGGTGGATTATCCCGTTACCTATTGCGGGTCCCAAATTCCATATGCCCAACACCCGATTTTCGGGCTAGGCTAACTTTCTGAATACTCACTCAAATTGAGCAATTCAAAGCTCTATCCTGCATGGAAAAGTCCAAGAAATCAAAATCTAAAGTCAGGTCAGGTGTTCAACCACTCCTCAGTGGTCGAACCAGGGAGTACGATTAACGGCACTCATGGCAAGGGGCACACCATGTCAACACTACATAGCACTCAAACCCTATCACCTCTTCCACTTCCCCGTTGTGAGGTCTCTCGTTCAAGAACCAATTTACTGTAGCCCCAGCAAAAAAAACAGTCCTGAAGAGTTTCATTCTCAGCTAGACCTCTTCAGCACGGAACTCAGATGTGGACTTTGCACATTTGTCGACCGTACACTTCACTTTCTCCTGGCCAAGCATGATCACAACTTACCCCTGATGTGGCAAGGCCTTATCACCTACTGCGGAGGGTCGGTGAAATGTTACATATTTGGAAGCAATAGAAGAAGCTAGAGAGACCTCCTGCCTTGACAGATTCAAAGGGGGGTGTCAGAATTATGTCTCTATCAATGCAGGACAGCTGATGGGTTCATCCCCATAAGTCCCTGGCTCCTCCTCCCTCCGAAAATGTCGAGCACTCTCAATAACGGTTCAAGCCTCGGCATGAACCACCTCGGTCCAATCACACACAAACCGTTGACGGTGAGAACCGACCAACGGCACGATACCGAGTAATCCCATAATAAGTGGCCCAACCGCAAGCACCTCCGGCTAGTGTACAAGAAGCCGTTGCACATGTTTTATCCCGTTCTGTCTTTGACATTGAGAGGATGTTCATACCCTCCTAGTTTAACCAGAACAGTCCTTTCCGTCCTGTTCCCCTTTGGTTCCACGGCTTCCCCGCCCTGTATTCACTCTGCTCGCACCTCGCATACCTTGTCTTCGCCAAGGCATTCTAAGCTCTCAGATCTTCGTTCCGTTACTATCGCTTCTTCGCTCAGATCTCAGCTCTCCATCCCTTGTCTCGTTCTCACTCTCTTCCTCAAACATCGCGTCTACCTCACCTCCTTTGCTCCTCGGCTTCCATCAAGCTCTGCGTCTAACTCCTCGGGACCACTCTCACTTCCGTCACAATTGCTGACGTACCTGTGCATGTCCCGATGCTTCAGCTTGCTTCTGCTCATGCCATTCTCATGCCTGCATTCTTCTGACAACTGTGCACACTGGCCACACCGTACCACTACTTGTTAAAGTTCTTTGTACTTGCTAGTTGATAACTAGTCATCCCAACCCATTGTTTCCCCCTCTCGCCATTTGTGATTCGTGTTCTGAGTTTTCAACATAGGCCACACACTGTGAAATTGTTTTGGTCATGGTTAGTGACATGTGCCTACTTTGGTTTGTCAGTGTACATGGTTGCCATGCCGTGTCAAAACGTACTAAAGATCTTTGTGCTTTCTAGTTGATAGCCAGTGTTCCCAACCCATTGTTACCTTCTCTGACTACCTGTGAATCATGTTGTGAGTTGTCAACGTTGACCACATGAAGTAAAATTCTTTGGTCATGATCAGCGACATATGCATGCTTTGGTTGGTGAATGTGCATGGTATCCATACTGTGCAACAACACATTGAAGGTCTTTGTACTTGCTAATCGATAACTAGTATGCACAAACCATTGTTTCCCCCTCTGACCATTTGTGACTCGTGTTATGAGTTGTCAAAGTTGAACACACATAGTGACATTCTTTGGTCATGGTCAGTGACACATGCCTGCTTTGGTTGGTCATTGTACATGGTAGCCACAACGTGCCATTACTTATTGAATGTCCCTGAGTTTGCTAGTTGATACCTGGTTTTCCCAAACCATTGTTTCTCCCTGTGACCATTTGTGACTCGTATTATGAGTCGTGAATGTTGACCACACACAGCGGATTTCTTTGGACAAAGGCAGTACATATGCCTACTTTGGTCGGTCATTGTGCATGGTAGCCACACCGTGCTACTACTTATGGAAGGTC
>SZWC01015341.1:12669-28544 GCA_023375785.1 Penium margaritaceum | reverse complement strand
ACTATGCACTCTAGCCGCACCGTGCCAGTACTTGTTGAAGGTCTTTGTACTTGCTAGTTTATGACTAGTATTCCCAACCCATTGTTTCCCCATCTGACCATTTGTGAATCATGTTATGAGCTTTCAACATTCACCTGACACTGTGAAATTCTTTTGGTCAGGTTGGTGGCATATGCCTGCTTTGGTTTGTCTCTGTACATGGTTGCTGTTCGCCTGAGGGTGAGTGTGCACCCTGGAGGGTCCCTAGCAGTGGCTGGTTCACACCACCAACTGTTTTTGGAGAGACTGAAACTATGGAGGCAACTGGTTCCAAGGATGGCAAAATCTGGTCAGAGAGTGAGGCAATAGTTTTGTCCTCAATTGGATGGGAATCAACACTTGATCAAGGCTAACAAGATGTGGCATTTTATAGCCACTAATCTAAGCTTTCCATAACACCAAAGCATGCCAGATTTGGAGCTTCCTAGCAGATTCTATGGCTTCTAGAGTGATCCTTGGTAGGTTGTCCTTTTGCCACCTAGGAAGGCATCCCTTCCCTCCTCTAGAAGCTTCTTCTCCTTCCTAGATTTCTCAGCTTGCTTCTAGTAGGAGGGAAGGTGTCCAGAAGACCAAGACGCCTCTAGATGCCTAGTAGGACAAGTCACCCCTTCTAGAAGGTGTGCCACCTTCCTGGACCCTCAGCTGGCCTTCTAGAAACTTAAAGAGGAACACTAGAGGTTGAGCTAGCTTCCTGGCATCTATTTTCCACCTCCCTTGAGGCAGGGCAGAATTTCATCTTGTGGGACTTGAACCCGGGCCCCTGCCTCTAGAGGTGAACACCATTAACCACTAAGCCACTAAGGCTTGTCTTTTTGGTGTTCCTTTTTGGAGTCACTCCTCCCATGGTGAGGAGCATCATTCCAACAATCTCCCCCTTGCGCATCACCCATGGCAGGCGTCCATGCTCAACCTATAACTGAGGAGACTTTCTCCTCATGGGAGGCGAGCTTACATTTTACTGCTCCCTCCCACTCAGCCCCATCCTTCTTGTGCAGTGCCTTGTTGAGGCTCCTCTTGCGCGAACCCAGTCCAAATGCCCTTGTCGGTATCATATCGTTTTGTCCTTCTTCGCACACGGCTGCTTGTGCGGGACTCTTGAGGTGGTTGTTGTTATTGCTGTCCGCTTTCGGCGCCATCCTCTCCAAGCGCCTGCTCCCCCTCTCTTGGAGACCTTGGAGACATCGGTCGACTCCCCGCCTCCACGTCCATCTCCAGTTCTTCGGATTCCTCATCCGAACAGGCCGGAACAAATTGTGCCGTTTGCCCATCCCTCGGGCGATCATCTCCGGCTGGTGCTGCTGCGAGGACGTCACCCTCATTCACGTCCTCCGGCGTCTCCCCCTCAAGGAGTGGCATCCACTCCCCCCTCTTGGAGAGACCTGCCTCCTTGTCTGTCCAACGGATTTTCTCGTCAAACGTGACATCGCGACTCCGCACAATCTGCTGCCTCCTTGGGTCAAAGAGCCGATACGCCTTGCTTCGGCTCTCATATCCAAGGAAAATACATCGACGGGTACGCGGGTCCAGCTTGCTCCGTCCCTCACGTGCCTGCACCGTTGCATGTGCAACACAACCAAACGTGCGGAGGTGACCCACTGCCGGCTTCCTCCCGCTCCACACTTCTTGTGGCGTCTTCCACACATTGCTCTCCTTGTCCTTCAGCGGCTTGGTCGGCATGAGATTCATGATGTACGCTGCTGTCCTTGCCACCTCCACCCAATACCATTGTGTAAGGCCAGCGTCGCTCAACATGGATTGCACCATGTTAAGGATTGTGCCGTTCGCTCTCTCTGCGATGCCATTCTGTTGTGGGGAGTGTGGAGTTGTTTTCTGCCACTCAATCCCCTTGCTCTTCATCCACCCAAGGCACCCCGCATATTCACCGCCGTTGTCACTCCGGAACGCCTTCACCTTCAACTCTGTTTGCCGCTCCACATCAGCCACAAACTCTTGCATGCACGCAAGGACCTCACTCTTCCGCTTCATTCGGTAGAGGTAAAGTTTCCGGCTGTGGTCATCGATGAAGGTGAGGAAGTAGCGAGCTCCGCCGATGGAGCTCTCAAGCGGTCCACACACATCTGTGTGTACCACGGCCAGTTTTGCCGATGCACGCGTCTCCTTGGCGGAAAACGGCTGCCGAGTTGATTTGCCAATGATGCATGGCTCACACACGGTCTCCTTGGTTCCATCAAGGCCGCTGATTTGGAGACCCCGCACCACTTCCCTGTTAGCCATCTCTTTCACTGTTGATGGAGAAATGTGGCAGAGTTGGCGGTGCCATAGGTCCAAATCTCCTCCATCCTTCGTTGCAAGGTTGGCGGCGTTGGACCCCACCCGGCTGCATAGGATCTTTGCGCGTAGCAGGTACAAGTCATCCTCCCTCTTGGCACGCGCAATCACCTCACCTTTGCCCTCTTTGCGGATGACGGCCTCCTTCTTTGTGAAGAGCACCTCAAGTCCCTTGTCGGTAAGGCGGCTGACGGAGAGCAGGTTTGCCCCAAAGTTAGGCATATGCAGCACATCGTAGATTGTGCTCGTGACAGGTTTTCCATCCACAATTGACTCAATGTGGACGTTACCCTCACCGGCGGCCACCTCTGGTTTTCCATTGGCCACCGTCATGCGTCTCTCCGAGGCGCCGTAGGTGACAAATGCCGCCCTGTTGCATTGCGTGTGGCGGCCTGATCCGGAGTCGATGATGGCAACTCCCGGATCCTTCAAGTTGGTGGAGTTGTACGCCATAAGGGCGTGCTCATCTTTCTTCCCGCCCCGCTGCGACCAATCTGTTTTCTTCTTAGGACAGTTGCGCACGTAGTGGTCCTCGCCGCAGTTGAAGCACTCCCCCTTCTTGTCACCCTTCTTAGTGCCCTGTTTGGCACCCTTCCACTTGTCGCCTCGGCCTCCACTTTGAGGATGAACCGTGTAAGCTGAACTTCATGCCGCTGCACTCTCTCGACCGCCACGTTGCATCCACTCATTTCGTACGTACTCAGCAACCTTGGGGTACTTCAACTCGTCGGAAGGCCAGCCACCAAGGACTGTGATCATGGGACTCCAACTGTCTGGCAAGACCAGAAGGAGGATCATAGCTTGCAACTGAGAGTCGACCTCCCAACCCGTGGCCACGCACTCCGTTGCGAGGGACTCAATCTGTTGCATGATCTCCATGATGTTGTCGCCTTCGTTAGCTCGGAGGGTGACGAGCCGTTTGAAGATGAAGAGCTGGTTGGCAAGATTGCTTGACTGGTAGATGGAGCAGAGTTTTGACCATGCGTCCGCGGCCAGGGTGCATCCTTGGATGTGCCCAAGTTGTGGTGGGCATAACGCGGACACAAGGAGCGCCAATGCCTTTTTGTTGCCCTTCTTGTATGCCTCCTTCACCTCAGCCGTTGCAGTCTCCGGCGGAGCAGTCTCATCACCTTTTACAAGCTCAAGCAGTCCCTTGTCGTCGAGGAAGAACTCAAACTGCCACCTCCACAAGGCGAATCCTGTCCCATCAAACTTAAGGACAGCGCGGCTGCTCTCTTGCTCGCTAGTTGCCATGTCTTGCTGTTGGAAGCGTGAAATCAAGCTGGCTTTGAACCCCTTAGAGGCGTGGGCCCATAACCCTTTGTTGGCCTGAGGGTGAGTGTGCACCCTGGAGGGTCCCTAGCAGTGGCTGGTTCACACCACCAACTGTTTTTGGAGAGACTGAAACTATGGAGGCAACTGGTTCCAAGGATGGCAAAATCTGGTCAGAGAGTGAGGCAATAGTTTTGNGGTGTCCAGAAGACCAAGACACCTCTAGATGCCTTGTAGGACAAGTCACCCCTTCTAGAAGGTGTGCCACCTTCCTGGACCCTCACCTGGCCTTCTAGAAACTTAAAGAGGAACTCTAGAGGTTGAGCTAGCTTCCTGGCATCTATTTTCCACCTCCCTTGAGGCAGGGCAGAATTTCATCTTGTGGGACTTGAACCCGGGCCCCTGCCTCTAGAGGTGAACACCATTAACCACTAAGCCACTAAGGCTTGTCTTTTTGGTGTTCCTTTTTGGAGTCACTCCTGCCATGGTGAGGAGCATCATTCCAACAGTTGCCACGCCGTGTCACTAAGTACTGAATGTCTTTGTGCTACATAGTTGATAGCCAGTGTTCCCAAACCATTGTTACCCCCTCCGACTACATGTGACTCTTGTTGTGAGTTGTCAACGTTGACCACATGAAGTGAAATTCTTTGGTCATTGTCAGTGACGTATGCATCCTTTGGTTGGTCACTGTGCACGCTAGCCACACCGTGCCACTACTTGTTGAAGGTCTTTGTACTTGCTAGTTGATAACTAGTATTCCTTACCCATTGTTTACCCCTTTGACCATTTGTGACTCGTGTTATGAGTTTTCAATGTTGACCACATACTGTAAAATCATTTTTGTCATGGTTAGTGGCATATGCCTACTTTGGTTTGTCAGTGTACATGGTTGCCACGCCGTGTCACTACATACAGAAGGTCTTTGTGCTTTCTAGTTGATAGCCAGTTCTCCCAAAGCATTGTTACCCTCTCTGACATTCTGTGACCCTTGTTGTGAGTTGTGAATGTTGACCACATGAAGTGAAATTCTTTCGTCATGGTCAAGGACATATGCATACTTTGGTTGGTCACTGTGCATGGTGGCCACACTTTGCCACCACATATTGAAGGCCTTCGTACTTGCTAATTGATAACTAGTATTCAAAAACCATTGGTTCCCCTTCTGACAATTTGTGACTCGTGTTATGAGTTGTCCACGTTGACCACACACCGCGGATTTCTTTGGTCAAAGGAAGTACATATGCCTACTTTGGTCGGTCATTGTGCATGGTAGCCACACCATGCTACTACTTATTGAAGGTCGTTGTACTTGCTAGTTGACAAACAATACTTCGAAACCATTGTTTCCCCCTCTGACCATTTCTGACTCGTGTTATGGGTTGTGAACGATGACCACCCATGCTGAAATTCATTGGTCATGATCAGTGACATATGCCTAGTTTGGTTGTTTGGTGTGCATAGAAGCCACACCGTGCCACTACGTATTGAAGTTCTTTTTCCTTTCTGGTCAATACATAGGGTTCCCAAACCATTGTCTGTCCCTCAGAGCATCTGTGACTCGTGTTATGAGTTGTCAATGTTGACCACACATAGTGGACTTCTTTGGTCATAGTGAGTGACGTATGCATCCTTTGGTCTGTCTCTGTGCACGCTAGCCACACCGTGCCACTACTTGTTGAAGGTCTTTGTACATGCTAGTTTGTAACTAGTATTCCCAACCCATTGTTTCCCCCTCTGACCATTTGTGACTCATGTTATGAGTTTTCAACGCTCACCACACACTGTGAAATTCTTTTGGTCAGGTTGGTGGCACATGCCTATTTTGGTTTGTCTATGTACATGGTTGCCATGCCGTGTCACTAAGTACTCAGTGTCTTTGAGCTATACAGTTGATAGACAGTGTTCCCAAACCATTGTTACCCCCTCCGACTATCTGTGACTCTTGTTGTGAGTTGTCAACGTTGACCATATGAAGTGAAATTCTTTGGTCATAGTCAGTGACATATGCATCCTTTGATTGGTCACTGTGCACGCTAGCCACACTGTGCCACTACTTGTTGAAGGTATTTGTAATTGGAGGTTGATAACTAGTATTTGCAACCTATTGTTTCCCCGTTTGACCATTTGTGACCCGTGTTATGAGTTTTCAACGTTGACCACACACTGTGATTTTTTTTTGGTCATGGTTAGTGGCATATGCCTACTTTGGTTTGTCACTGTACATGGTTGCCACGCCATGTCACTACATACAAAAGGTCTTTGTGCTTTCTACATGAAGGCAAGTATTCCCAAACCATTGCTACCCCCTCTGACATTCTGTGACCCTTGTGAGTTGTCAACGTTGACCACATGAAGTGAAATTCTTTGGTCATGGTCACGGACATATGCATACTTTGGTTGGTCACTGTGCATGGTAGCCACGCTATGCCACTACATATTCAAGGTATTTGTACTTGCTAATCGATAACTAGTATTCACAAACCATTGGTTCCCCCTTTAACCATTTTTGACTTGTGAGTTGCCAAAGTTGACCACATATAATGACATTCTTTGGTCATGGTCAGTGATACATGCCTACTTTGGTTGGTCATTGTACATTGTAGCCACACCGTGCCACCACTTGTTGAAGGTCTCTCTGCTTTCTAGTTGATACCTGGTGCTCCCAAACCATTGTTTCCCCCTCTTGCCATTTGTGACTCGTAGTATGAGTTTTCAACGTTGACCACACATAGCGGATTTCTTTGGTCAAAGGTAGTACATATGCCTACTTTGGTCGGTCATTGTACATGGTAGCCACAACGTGCTACTACTTTTCGAAGGTCGTTGTACTTGCTAGTTGAAAACTAATATTTCAAACCATTGTTTCCCCCTCTGACCATTTGTGACTCGTGTTATGCGTTGTGAACGTTGACCACCCATACTGAAATTCTTTGGTCATGGTCAGTCACATATGCCTAGTTTGGTTGTTCAGTGTGCATAGTAGCCACGCCGTGCCACTACGTATTGAAGTTCTTTGTCTTTTCTAGTCAATACATAGGGTTTCCAAACCATTGTCTCTCCCTCTGACCATTTGTGACAGGGTTTATGAGTTGTCAATATTGACCACACATAGTGGACGTCTTTGGTCATAGTCAGTGACATATGCATCCTTTGGTTGGTCATTGTGCACGCTAGCCACAGCGTGCCACTACTTGCTGAAGGTGTTTGTACTTGTTAGTTCATGATCAGTGTTCCCAACCCATTGTTTCCCCCTCTGACCATTTGTAACTCGTAGAACAAGTTTTCAACGTCGAACACACACTATGAAATTCTTTTGGTCATGGTTAGTGGCATATGCCTACTTTGGTTTGTCAATGTACATTGTTGCCAAGCCGTGTCACTACGTGCTGAAGGTCTTTGTACTTTCTAGTTGATAGCCAGTGTTCCCAAACCATTGTCACCCCCTCTGACTATCAGTGACTTTTGTTGTGAGTTGTCAGCGTTGACCACATGAAGTGAAATTCTTTGGTTATGGTCAGTGACATATGCATAGTTTGGTTAGTCACTGTGCATGGTAGCCACACTATGCCACTACATATTGAAGGTCTTTGTACTTGCTGATCAATAACTAGTATTCACAAACCATTGTTTCCCCCTCTGACCATTTGTGAATCGTATTACAAGTTGTCAACGTTGACCACACCGCGGATGTCTTTGGTCAAAGGCAGTACATATGCCTAATTTGGTCGGTCATTGTGCATGGTAGCCACTCCGTGCTACTACTTATTGAAGGTAGTTGTACTTGCTAGTTGAAAACAAATATTCCGAAACCATTGTTTCCCCCACTGACCATTTGTGACTCGTGTTATGTTTTGTGAACGTTGACTACCCATACCGAAATTCTTTGGTCGTGGTCAGTGACATATGCCTAGTTTGGTTGTTCAGTGTACATAGTAGCCACACCGTTCCACTATGTGTTGAAGTTCTTTGTTCTTCCTAGTCAATACAGAGAGTTCTCAAACCATTGTCTCTCCCTCTGGCCATTTGTGACTCGTGTTATGAGTTGTCAATGTTGACCACACATAGTGGACTTCTTTGGTCATAGCCAGTGACGCATGCATCCCTTGGTTGGTCACTGTGCACGCTAGCCACACCGTGCCACTATTTGTTGAAGGTCTTTGTACTTGCTACTTGATAACTGGTGTTCTCAACCCATTGCTTCCTCCTGTGACCATTTTTGACTCATGTTATGAGTTTTCAACGTAGACCACACACTGTGAAATTCGTTTCATCATGGTTAGTGGCATATGCCTATCTTGGTTTGTCACTATACGTGGTTGCCACGCCTTGTCCATATGTACTAAAGGTCTTTGTGCTTTCTAATTGATAGCCAGTATTCACAACCCATTGTTACCCCCTCTGACTATGTGTGATTCTTGTTGTTAGATATTAGCGTTGAGTACATGAAGTGAACTTCTTTGGTCATGGTCAGTGACATGCATACTTTGGTTGGTCACTGTGCATGGTAGCCACACTGTGCCACTATGTATTGAAGGTCGTTGTACTTGCTAACTGATAACAAGTATTCACAAACCATTGTTCCCCCCTGTGACCATTTGTGACTCGTGTTCTGAGTTGTCAACGTTGACCACACATAGTGACATTCTTTGGTCATGCTTAGTGACACATGCCTACTTTGGTTGGTCATTGTACATGGTAGCCACACCGTGCCACTACTTATTGAAAGTCCCTGTGCTTGCTAGTTGAAACCTGATGTTTTCAAACCATTGTTTCCCTCTCTGAACATTTGTGACTTGTATTATGAGTTATCAACGTTGACCACACACAATGGATTTCATTGGTCAAAAGCAGTACATATGCCTATCTTGGCCGGTCATTGTGCATGGTATCCACATCGTGCTACTAGCTATTGAAGGTCGTTGTACTTGCTAGTTGAAAACTAATACTCCAAAACCATTGTTTCCCCCTCTAACCATTTGTGACTCGTGTTATGGGTCGTGAATTTGACCATGCATACTGAAGTTATATGGTCATCGTGAGTGACATATACCTGGTTGGTTGTTCGGTGTGCATAGTAGCCACATCGTGCCACTAGGTATTGAAGTTATTTATCCTTTCTAGTCGATACATAGGGTTCCCAAACCATTGTCTCTCCCTCTGAAAATTCGTGACTTGAGTTATGAGTTGTCAATGTTGACCACACATACTGGACTTCTTTTGTAATAGTTAGTGACTTATGCATCCTTTGGTTGGTCACTGTGCATGCTACCCACACAGTGCCACAACTTGTTGAAGGTCTTTGTACTTGTTAGTTGATAACTAGTATTCCCACTCCATTGTTTCCCCCTCTGACCATTTGTGACTCATGTTATGAGTTTTTGTCGTTGACTACGGACTGTGAAATTCTTTTGGTCTATGTTGGTGGCATATGCCTCCTTTGGTTTGTCTTTGTACATGGTTGCCAGACCGTGTCACTATGTACTGAAGGTCTTTGTGCTTTATAGTTGATAGCCAGTGTTCCCAAACCATTGTTACCCCCTCAGACTACCTGTGACTCTTGTTGTGAGTTGTTGACGTTGACCACATGAAGTGAAATTCTTTGGTCATGGTCAGTGACGTATGCATACTTTGGTTGGTCACTGTGCATGGTAGCCACACTGTGCCACTACATATTGAAGGTCTTTGTGCTTGCTAATCGATACCTAGTATTTTCAAACCATTGTTTCCCCCTCTGACCATTTGTGACTCTGCTAATGAGTTTTGAAAGTTGACCACACATAGTGACTTTCTTTGGTCATGGTCAGTGACACATGCCTACTTTGGTTGGTCATTGTACATAGTGACCACTCCGTGCGACTACTCATTGAAGGTCCCTGAGCTTGCGTGTGGATACGTGGTGTTCCCAAACCATTGTTTCCCCCTCAGACCATTTGTGACTCATATTAAGAGTTGTCAACGTTGACCACACATAGCGGATTTCTTTGGTCAAAGGCAGTACATATGCCAAATTTGGTCGGTTATTGTGCATGGTAGCCACACCGTGCTACTACTTGTTGAAATTCGTTGTACTTGCTAGTTGAAAACTAATATTCCAAACCCATTGTTTCCCCCTTTGCCCATTTGTGACTCATGTTATGGGTTGTAAACTTTGACCACCCATACTGAAATTCTTTGGTCATGGTAAGTGAAATATGCCTAATTTGGTTGTTCGGTGTGCATAGTAGCGACACCGTACCACTACCTATTGAAGTTCTTTGTCCTTTCTAGTCAATACATAGGGTTCCCAAACCATTGTATCTCCCTCAGAAATTTGAGACTCGTGTCATGAGTTGTCAAAGTTGACCAGACATAGTGGGCTTCTTTCGTCATAATCAGGGACGTATGCATCCTTTGGTTTGTCACTGTGCACGCTAGCCACACCGTGCCACTACTTGTTGAAGGTCTTTGTACTTGCTAGTTGATAACTAGTGTTCCCACCCCATTGTTTCCCCCTCTGACCATTGGTGACTCGTGTTATGAGTTTTCAATGTTGACTACACACTGTGAAATTCTTTTGGTCATGGTTGGTGGTATATGCCTACTTTTGTTTGTCTCTATACATGGTTGCCACGCCGTGTCACTGCGTACTGGAGGTCTTTGTGCCTCATATTTGATAGCCAGTGTTTGCAAACAATAAATACCCCCTCCGACTATATGTGACTCTTGTTGTGAGTTGTCAACGTTGACCACATGAAGTGAAACTATTTGGTCATGGTCAGTGACATATGGATAGTTTGGTTGGTCACTGTGCATGGTAGCCACACTGTGCCACTACATATTGAAGGTTCTTTGTACTTGCTTATCGATAACTAGTATTCACAAACCATTGTTTCCCCCCCGACCATTTGTGACTCGTGTTATGAGTTGTCAAAGTTTACCACACATAGTGACATTCCTTGGTCATGGTCAGTGACACATGCCTACTTTTCTTGGTCATTGTACATGGTAGCCACACCGTGCCACTACTTATTGAGGGCTTGTGTGCTTGCTAGTTGATACCTGGTATTTCCAAACCATTGTTTCCCCCTCTGACCATTTGTGACTCGTATTATGAGTTGTCAACGTTGACCACACACAACACAATTCTTTGGTCAAAGGCAGTACATATGCCTACTTTGGTTGGTCATTGTGCACGGTAGCCACACCGTGGTACTACTTATTGGAGGTCGTTGTACTTACTAGTTGAAAACTAATTTTCCAAAACAATTGTTTCCCCCGCTGACCATCTGTGACTTGTGTCATGGGTTGTGGACGTTGACCACCCATACTGAAAGTCTGTAGTCATGGCCAGTGACATATGCCTAGTTTGGTTGTTCAGTGTGCATAGTAGTCACACCGTGCCACTATGTGTTGAAGTTTTTTGTCCTTTCTAGTCAATACAGAGGGTTCCCAGACCATTTTCTCTCCCTCTGACCACTTGTGTCTCGTGTTGTGAGTTGTCAATGTTGACCACACATAATGGACTTCTTTGGTCATAGTCAGTGACGTATGCATCCTTTGGTCGGTCACTGTGCACGCTAGCCACACCGTGCCACTACTTGTTGAAGGTTTTTGTACTTGCTAGTTGATAACTAGTGTTCCCAACCAATTGTTTCCCCCTTTGACCATTTGTGACTCGTGTTATGAGTTTTCAACGTTGACCACACACTGTGAAATTCTTTCGGTCATGGTTAGTGAACGTTGACCACCCATACTGAAATTATTTGGTCATGGTTAGTGAAAAATGCCTATTTTGGTTGTTCTGTGTGTATAGTGGCCACACCGTGCCACAATGTATTGAAGTTCTTTGTCCTTTCTAGTCTCTACATAGGGTTCCCAAACCATTGTCTCTCCCTCTGACCGTTTGTGTCTCATCTTATGAGTTATCAATGTTGACCACACGTAGTGGACTTCTTTGGTCATAGTCAGTGACGTATGCATCATTTGGTTGGTCACTGTTGTCATATTTATGTCTCTGTCAAGGCAGAACAGTTGATGAGTTCATCCCTTGAATTCCCTGGCTCCTCCTCCATTGGAAAATGTCGAGCACTCTCAAAAACGGTTCNCATCAAGGCTCGATCGCAGGACCTGTTGTCCCTAAGTCCAACATGCTATCCGTTGCGCTACACTTCTGGTGTCTCGCTTGGACTTGCACCACGAACAAGGTTTGGGGGACTTACTCCAAGGGAGCAGTGCATGCCCAACCTGTCCGTCAAACCATAGCAGTGGCCATGGGGCATAGAAGAACAACACTTTCTAGTCTCTACATAGGGTTCCCAAACCATTGTCTCTCCCTCTGACCGTTTGTGTCTCGTGTTATGAGTTATCAATGTTGACCACACGTAGTGGACTTCTTTGGTCATAGTCAGTGACGTATGCATCATTTGGTTGGTCACTGTTGTCATATTTATGTCTCTGTCAAGGCAGAACAGTTGATGAGTTCATCCCTTGAATTCCCTGGCTCCTCCTCCATTGGAAAATGTCGAGCACTCTCAAAAACGGTTCAAGCCTCGGCATGAACCACCTTGGTTCCATCACACACGAATCGTTGACAGTGAGAACCGACCAAGGGCATGACACTGAGTAATCCCCTAATAAGCGGCCCGACCGCAAGCACGTCTGGCTAATGCATAAGATACCGTTGCACATGTTTTTTCCTGTTCTGTCTTTGATATAAGGAGGATGTTCATACCCTCCTAGTTTAACCAAAAAAGTTCTTTCCATCCTGTTCCCCTTTGGTTCCGCGGCTTTGCCGCCGTGTCTTCGCTCTGCTCGCACCTCGCATACCTTGTCTTCGCCAAGCCATTATCAGCTCTCAGATCTTCGATCCATTACTCTCGCTCCTTTGCTTTGATCCCAGCTCGCCATCACTCGTCTCGCTCTTGCTCTCTCCCTCAAACAGCGCGTCTACCTTACCTCCTTTGCTCCTCGGCTTCCATCAAGCTCTGCGTTTAACTCCTCGGGACCACTCTCACTTCCGTAATAATTGCTGACGTACCTGTGCATGTTCCAATGCTTCTGCTTGCTTTTGCTCATGCCATTCTCATGCCTGCATTCTTCTGACATGGTATCAGAGCATCAGGCGACATCACCTGGTGCCCCGTGACCTCGTTATCGCTGTGCCGCCACCCTCAGTTCACCGGTCTGATCTGCACTCCTCTGTCGCTGCCAACGCCACTTCACGTCTCTCTGCTTGGCCAGCAGCTAGCATCAGCAGCACCGCTTGGAGTGTTCCTCGTGCTGAAGAAACCCCACGTCATCCTGAGGAAGCCTTGCGCCCATTCCGCGCCCGCGGCCAACTATTGGTGACTCGACGTCCACAACAACCGCAAACAGCTCCCGAGCGGCTGTCTGCTGTCAACTTCTTCGAAGCTTCCTGTCACTCTACGCCCACTGGCTCTCATCCTCTTAGTCTTTGCAAGTACCCTCACCTCTCTCATCTCATTTGGTCAATCTCATATGCCTCCTCTACCTCATCCCTTTCAAACTGTCTGTACTCATCATCTCAAGCCGTGTCCTCGCATCGCCTTCTCGCTTCGTCAGCTGCAGCTGTAGAACTACCGTCCTTGGGATATCGGACACCACCACTCTCCCTGCTCCCATTGCAAGCCAACTGGGGAACAAGCCGTCACTCTCCTGACAATCAGCGGACCACTATCTCTGCCCTCTGCATGACTCTGTGCTATAACCAATTTCCTCTTGCAGCCAGGATATTGGAAACCACCAGTCTTCCTGCCCGCCAAGGGCCAACTGGGGAACAAGCCGTCACTCTCCTGGAAGCAGAACAATTGGTTGCCTCACTCGCTCTTCGCACCGCGCCGTCACTTTCTGCCCACCGCGCTCTCCACCTTCCATCGCCAGCATCGTCGTCAGCCTTCAGTTCTCTTCGCGTCATTCTCACCTGCCTTCAGTTCTCCTTATCATCTTTGCTCCAACCTCTTCAGCCCCATCAGCCGCTCGCCTCATCCCCGTCCGTTGCCTCCTAACCTCTCTGTCATGAGCATCCATGTCGCCTTCGCATCAACCTTATTCATCAGCATCACCTCGTAGCACACGTGGTTTTGCCCCTACGCCCACTCAATCATCATCCGCCTCCTCATTCCCCCGCACCGTTTTTTTGCTCAGAACAAGGATCTGCCTGGTCGCATCGCCTGGTGCGTGACAACCTGCACCCAAGCCAAAACCCTCCTGCAGCGCACGCGGCTTGCCCCTGCGCCCACTCAGTCATCATCAGCATCTGCCTTTTCATCAGTTATCATCATCAGGATTTGTGGCCAGCACAAGGACCAGCACAAGATAGCTGCCCGCTTCGCAGCAGCGTGTACCCACGGCGGCAGCAGATTTCTTGCGGTACGTTGGCTCCTGCCTTCCCCTTGCTGCATCCTATTCCCCTATTTCAGCAGCACACGCTGTTTTGCCCCTGCGCCCACACACTCATCGCTCATTCCTCTGCTTTCTTCATCATCTTTTTCTTGGTACAAGGATTCGCCCGGTCGGATCGCCAGCTTCGCGACGACATGCACCCACGCCGAACTTCTCCTCATTACACATGAATTTTCCCCTGCACCCATTCTGCCATCCCTCAAATCCTCCCTCATCATCTGCCATCATCTCCTCTCTCTCTCTCTCTCTCTCTCTCTCTCTCTCTCTCTCTCTCTCTCTCTCTCTCTTTGCATTCTTGCCTCTCCTATACCCCTATCATGGAGAAGCTGTCCATTGCATGGGCTGATCTCCTTGTTCTTGCCCCCAATGCCTGCAACATCCTCAGTTGGTCAAACAGCGTCATTTCCAGTGCATGCGACATCTACATTAACGAGTACGAGGTGACAGGGATGCTACTTGGCAAATATGACCACCTCCACCGCAACCTGCAACAGCCCAAAGATTACAACACCACCCTCACTGCCATTTGGAAAGTACTAACGACGCGCCTCGCTCCTATCTACCACTTCATTGAACAACCAAATGACATTGCAGCTCAACGATGGTACTCCCTGCTGGAGTGTGCATGGACAAGGCGGTCCTACTATCTCCATATCACCAGCCCAGTCGGCATCCGAGTAGCCGACCAACTCAAGGGAGTCATCACACGATCCCCCTCCAAATACGAGCCGTGACTGTTTTGTCGCCTTGATATAGCAGAGGATCCGCTTCACCGCTTGCCAATGCAACGGCCCGGGGTCAGCAACATAGTGGCTCACTTGGCCCTCCGTGAAGGCTAGGTCAGGCCGCGTCGCCACCATGGCGTACATGATGCTCCCCACCGCGGACTGGTATGGCACACCTGCCATCTCCTCCTTCTCCTCGTCCGTGCTCGGGCCCATGCTCGAGCTCAACTCACATGTGGTGGTCATGGGTGTGCCGATGGGGTTGCACTCCTCCATGTTGTAGCGGCGGAGCACCTCTTGCACGTACTTTGCCTGCCCCATCTCCAGCGTGCGTTCTTTGCGGTCCCTCTTGATGGCGACGCCGAGGTAGTACTCGAGCTCGCCCATGTCGGTCATTTTGAGCCGACCGCCCAGCTGCCGCTTCAGGTTCACCAACTCCTCCATGTGCGATGACACGAGGATGAGGTCATCCACGTAGAGGACCACAATCTACTGCAACCCCGGCTGCTTTTGCACGTACACGCTTTGATCCGCTTTGCAGCGCTTGAAGCCAAGCTCGGCCATGAAGCCGTCCATTTTCAGGTACCACATGAGTGGCGCTTGCTTCACTCCGTAGAACACCTTGCAAAGCCGGCACACCTTCCCTGGCGGTACGTCCACCCCCTCCGGTACCTCCATAAGGACCTCCTTGTCCAGGTCGCCGTTGAGAAATGCGGTTTTCACGTCCACTTGGTGGACTTCGTAGTCGCGTGCCGCCGCCACCGAGAGGATAGAATGGATGGAGGCGAACTTCGCCACCGGTGCGAAGGTTTCTTTGTAGTGTTCACCCTTTCATTGGGCGTACCCCTTTGCCACCAGCCGCACCTTGTACCGCTCCACCTTCCCCTCCTTGGTGAGCTTCTTCTTGAAGATCCACTTGGAGCCGATGGTTTTTGCGCCCTCCGGTCTGTCAATCAGCTGCCAAGTGCCGTTCTCTTTGTGGGAGGCAAGCTCATATTTTATGGCTCCCTCCCACTCAGCTCCGTCCTTCTGCTGCAATGCCTCCTTGATGATCTCGGGCTCCTCTTGTGCAAAGAACGCTCGATCAAACCCAGTCCAGGTGCCCTGTGCGGCATCGTACAGTTTCGCCGTCCTTCTTACGCGTCC
>SZWC01015340.1:38438-52032 GCA_023375785.1 Penium margaritaceum | reverse complement strand
GAGAGAGAGAGAGAGAGAGAGAGAGAGAGAGAGAGAGAGAGATGCTTGAGGAGATGCCGCAGAATGAATGAGGAGGAGATGAAAGAAGATGATGTCGATGACGATAAAGAAGATGGGGCAAAAGGAGGCAACTGTGGTGTCTGGAGGAGGAGGCCATAGAGAGGGCGCTGTGGGAGGCAAAAGCGGCGACAAAGAGTGGTCAATGGAGTCGTTGAGAGTAGCAGGGGAGGAATTAGGCAGGCTGAATCTGCAGGGAAAAGTGGTTAGCGGAGAGCAATGCACGTTGACAGAAGAAGAGACCGGAAGCGGTAAGAATCTTCGAAAAAGATGGCGACAGAGGGCGGCTCGAGAGCTGCTTGCAACTGTTGGCAGCGGAGAATCACCGGACATTGCCACAGGCGTGAGTTTGGACGTAAGGCTTGGTCCCAGTGACGAGGAGCCACCAAAGCTTGAGAACAGGTCGATACGATACTGCTGACATCAGTTGCGGTAGAAGCGGGGAAGGTATAGGCGAGCAGGAGCGTGGAAGACTAGGAAACATGATCCGTCACGTGCGGATGAATTGGTGCAGGTAGGATCATGGGTCTGGCTGAATTTACTGTTGCGGCGAAGGGAAGGCAAGGTTGAGTGATGTTGATAGCGGAAGCGGAGGAAGATGATGGCGGAAGAGGAGCTGGTGATGGAGGTGGCGATGATGGCTGCAAAACAAAGACTTGGTCAGCGATCACCAGGTGATGTTGCCTGATGCTCTAATACCATGTCAGAAGAATAGAGAGAGCAGGATGTGTGACGGCAAAAGAATGCAGAAGCAACTATGTGTGCAGAGACACGGAGGATAGCTCACGGAGGTATGGAGTTAGTCGAAAAGCCAGGATCAGCAGGTTGGAGCAACGGCAGGACATAGTCCTGAGGTAGACTGGAGTTCGGCGAGAGAATGCCGAAAGTGGAAGCAAAGAGTTTGAGCACTGAGCGAAGGAGTGAGAGCGACGGAATGAAGAGGAGCGAGGGTCAGGGCTCAGATTGGATGAAGAAGAAGAATGAGCGATAGGCGAGCAGAGCGAAGACACGGCGGCAAAGCCGTGGAACCAAAGGGGAACATAATGGAATAGATTGTTCTGGTTAAATTTGAGGGAATGAACATCCTTGGTGATATTCAACAGAACAGGACAAAACATGATACAATGGCTTCTTTCCGCTAGCAGGACGCATTGCGACGTGGTCGCGGTTTTTAGGGGCGAATCGCCTCTGAGTCCTCAATCGTGACTGACAATCTGTTGGTGAGGTGGTTCGGTGCGGAACCTGAACCTTATTGAGAACTCGGATTCTTCGAGGAATCATGTCAGTGTTGACAGACTCCTCATCTCCTTCCTCTCAGGGTATCATGAGTCCATGGTCACAGTCATTCGTGATCAACGAGCTTCGTCGGACACATTATGAGATGCACCACCAGTAGCAGTGTCAGTTCAACACGCTGCACGAGGTCGATGAGTTACTGAGGAGGCATTCAAGGACCTCACAGCAGACACCAAGAGGAATTGTTGGAGCTACACCATCTGTTCAGCAGTCTATGTCTATGTCCCTCGCGCGGCCTCAGCATCCCTCATCATATGTTGACACCCGAGATGACAAGGAGATAGAGGATGACACACGTGAGAACGATATTCACTTCCTTGAGAAGCACGTGCGTGACCTAAGCCTGGGACCATAGCATCTCACCCTGCCACCTTCTTGCCATCGAGATCAGCCACGTCGATTAGCTGCATCCACCTTTGGTGGCATTTCCCTCACTGGTGGTCTGCCTGTACCTCGTCCACCATCTCCCGAGCCTATTTTCGCCCTCCCACGGAGCGGCAACCGGAAGACTCTGAGACAACTCCATCTTGTTGTGATAGCAACGAGGGCTTCGACTGCTGGGAGACCCTGTTCCAAGTGTAAGCTGACTTTGAGGGCATCTGGCTGTACTACCACAGCCAGTACTAGACCCATGATGCTCACCAGGTCCAGACAGTAGCAAAAGCAATGCACGATCTGCTCTACACCATGCTGCAAGAGACTCTGTTGGACATTCATCCCTTCCTTGGTGAGACCGGAAAGGGGACCACAGCAGACCTACGCTAGGGCTGGGAATTGGCCTTGACACTGCTTGCTGCGGAGACCCATGCCACGAGGGCAGCTCAACTGCCTGAGTTCCACTCCCTTTGCTAGGGTCCTGTGGAGCTTGTAGCCGACTATGAGAGGCGCACCATGTGCCCGTACATGTGTCTTGAACCTGATGGCGGGACGCAGCTGTAGGCACTCGACACCATCATGATGGGGACGCACTTGGACCACGTGAAGCTCTTCACAAGCTTCGACCGTGTGGCTCTCTCTAAGTTGTCAGAGTCACTTCAGTTGCTTACTTCGGCTCATCGTTACTTCCTCTAGGCGACATCGGCTTATGAGGCCACTGTCGTCCATGAGTCCACTTGTTGCATCAGTGGTTGCAACCCCTCTGCCGCCAATGTCCCAGTTCGCCTGTCCCACTTCTACCACTTCCTCCTTCCCCCCTTCTACCCCGAGTGGCCAGATCCAGGATATTGCAGCGTTCGTACAAAGGATGAAGGGGAAAAAGAGACATAGCAAGGGATAGCAGCAGCAGTAGCTAATGAGTAATGGCAATTGGTGCTCTATCCACTGCTACAACTGTAGGGATACTCACCCTTACATGGAGTGCGAGTAGCCTCTTGACTGGCCCAGGATCATGCACGGCCTCCAGGTGGTAGACACACAACAGACTACTTCCGGTGACACACTGGTGCATCACGCCGCAACCACGATTCCAGAAAAGACAGCCACTTTGCCTGGTAGCAGCAGCTATCTGGACCTCCGAGAGCACACAATTGTGGAGCTTCACCAGCTGCAGGCGCTTCGTACATAGGGAGGTACAAGTATGTTATTACTACTGGGTGGTCCCCAGCCAACTTCTCCTTCTGTGGCTGTTACTCGTGATGACGCTTGTGGGGGAGCTGAGTCAGCTTGTGATGAGGATGGACCTAACAGTACCGACTAGCTGGACAAATCGCAGGTCCGTGTTGTTCCTCGTTGTCCCGAGCCCTCTGATACACGTCCAGTGAAAACAGAATATTCTTTTGTATGTTGTTCCGTGTCGAAGACAGGCCGTAAGCTGAGTGACACCTGGATCATTCACTCTGGTCACATCACATGACATGCCATTGTACTGACCTCGTTGTGCTTGGTTCTGTTGCGTCTGTTCGGTCCGTTTGCACAAGGTTTGGTCAGTCGTTGCCTGTCCAGGGAGTTGGTATTGTGCAGTTTGATGGTCCGTATGGCCCCTTGTATATTGTTTATGCGCTCCTGTCCCCGCTCTTGAGCTCAGCTTGCTCTTTGTTTGTGCACGCACAAGGATGGGTCTCACTGTTGAGAACTCTACTCACTTTACCACAGTGATTGCTCTGTATACCCGTACTATCGTTCTTCATGCCTTCGTTGTTGATGACCTATATTGTGTGTCTCGTTGCACTCCTGCTTCTTCTCCCTCTCCCTCTTTAGTGCGTGTTTTTATCACTGAAGTTATCTTTCCTTAGCACCAGCACTTTCTATATTGCCGCCTCTACCAGGTGAGCTCGAACAGTGACTCCAAGCTCATTCCAACTCAGCTAGCCCTTGGTGATGATGCGAATTCCTTCGGGAGCCGCCCAAGACCAATTGTCATTTTGGCACCCATGGTAATACTTATCGCTGCTCTTACCCTAGATTCACTTCCCAGACAGTGTGTCTGCTAGATTTGGTTGAATCTGACCTCCTCCGTCCATTCCCGTTTGAGTCCCTCTCGGATCGGGGTCGATATGTCCTCACCCTGACAGATGAATTCACCCGGATGCGGTGGGTCTACAACCTCCACCACAAAAGCTCTGCCGCCTTGGCGGTTTGCCTGTGGCTAGTGATGGCTGAGCGACAGTCTCGTCACACCCTTCACATATTGCGCTTAGATCGTGGTGATGAGTTCTAAGGCGAGATATATGCTTACTACACTGAGAACGGTGTCTTTCACTGGCTCACCGTCCCTGCTACACCACAGCGGAATGTTATGTCTTAGCATTGGAATTGTACCATGGAGGATACGATCTCAGTGCGGCATTCTAGAGTCTTTTGCCTTTTGTTGCTTCTTCTACATGACGTGGATCAGGAACCGCCTTCCGCATTGTCCTCTTCCAGACCATGATACATTGTACGAGCTGTGATTCAACCATCGCGTTGATCTCAGTCTCGCTCGCATTTGGGAGTCCCTTCCCTATGTTGCGTACACCGAGGACAAGTAGGAGTCCAAGGTCTCACCTCGGGATCACAGGTGTGTCTTCCTTGGCATCTTCCCCCAGTCGAAGGCCCGGCGCTTTTGGGAGCCTGCTCGCCATCGTATTGTTGAGTCTCGAGATGCTCTCTTGTTTGAGGCTCTTGCCTACCGCGACCTGTCTACCATTTTGTCTCTGGTCACCGACCATGTTCCTACCTATGTGGCTTCCCGGCGGATGGTGGAGTCTTGTCGTACGAATGGGTCCGTCCGGGCCTCCTTACCTGTGGTCAGGTCTCTGGCTGCTGTCGATGCAGCCATCTTGGCTGTGGGTCTAGTCCTCTCATCGGTTTCCTCCGGCATACCTGATCCTGTGCCAATGCCACTCCCCTCTGGCACACCTGATCCCATGCCAGCGTCAATTCCCTCTGGCACACCTGATCCCGCGCCAGTGATAGCATCTCCACTCACACCTACTCCTGTGCCTGCACCTACTTCTCCTGTGTGCGAGCCAACACCCGTCCACCTTTGTCCTTCACCCTCTTCCTTTCCTAAGAGTCCACAACCCCTATGACTGTGGCCCAGCAGCCTATACCGCAGCCCGAGGTGAGCACTTGAGAATCGGGCTACTCCCGCGAGCCCGGTGGTCATCTTTGACCACTAGCCTCTAGGGCTCAGCGGTCTACGGACTCAGTGCCTAGAAACCCGACTTGAAGTGTACAGAGTGGCGAGCCAGGCACAAAGGCCCTTGGAATGAGTGTCCAGGCGGACTACACGGAGGTGCACTTGACATGCCCCGCCGGCTACGAGCTGGTCTCTCGTGATTTTTTGGTCGCTTGCAATATCGCAGCTGATCTTGTCGTGGTCATTCTGAGTCCGGAGACATGTGTTTTGGCCACCTCGAGCTCTCCCTTGATGATGCCTGATCCAAGGACGTTGAAGGAGGCACTCTCGGATGACGATGCAGAGCTGTGACGTGCTGCTTGTGAGAATGTTTTTTTCCTCACAAGCAGAGAGAGAAGAAGAGCAGAGAGGCTTCCATGAGCATGGTGTCCTTGAACTTATTGACCTCTTGCCTAGGCGGAAGGTTGTAGAGGCCAAGTGGTTTTTTTGCAAGAAGGTAATGCCTTACGACACAATGTATTACTACAAGGTGCACTTGATGGCCAAGGGGTTCTCACTGGTTGAGGGTGTGGATCTCACAGACACGTTTGCACCCATTGGCTGTATGAGCACCGCTCACGCTCCATTCGAGATTATTGCTCGGGTACTTTTATCTCATACAAACTGCTCTCATAACTAATCTACAGCATACCAAAAACACCCAAAAAAAAGAATATGAGAGCCACTTTGGTAGAAAACAATGCTATAATGTCCACCAAATGCATAAAATATGTCTGAGGGCCACTTTCAAAAACTAATACTCCGGATGTCCACTTCAGAAAAAGGTAGTACTTAAAAAACAGTAATGCCTCGAATACCCACTATGACACTCCACGAGGTTTCACGACAACATCAAAACCAAACCTCTTTCAGCGACGATTGTATTTCCTTCATAGATTAGGTCTCGTATTCTGATAGTTTTCCTTTCATGAAAAAATGTGTGACAAGAGTTGAACATGATTTTTTTGCTCACGACTGTTTCGGGATAAGTAAACCTGACATTTGTGTTGCACTTTCCAGAGCCGTTTTTTTAATGGATTAATGGTTAACTTATCAAATCACGACCAAGAGAAAAGTTGTTCAGCTATCCGATTGAATTATCAAACAAAAAGTACAGTGTTAACAACTGCTTCATTCTCCTTACTAAATCTCTCTCTCTCTCTCTCTCTCTCTCTCTCTCTCTCTCTCTCTCTCTCTCTCTCTCTCTTGTTAACATGTTTAAGAAAGCAAAAGTCGTGAACAAGATAATACAGGAAAAACTAGAAAAATATTATCCCTTTGCAGACATGATTTTTCTTCATCCGTCGATCGGACTATCTCCTCGATGGGATCAACCTTGTCGACCTTGCCTCTGTTCTTCCGGCATGCAATGAACCCTGCAATTGACCATGGGCATTTTTTCAATGCGTGCAACCCTCACGCGGTTTGCACAATGGAAGGGCGCTAGTCACCGTGTGTGCAAGTGTGCGCACAAAAAATGTTTGGGTGCACAACGGCGACTTCAGATACCTGGTAGGTGACATTTTGTCTTTTGATAGATTGTACAACACCTTGTTGCAGTCTTCTTCCTATTGTGACTATCTGCATGTCTTGTTTATGAATGCTTAGTTTCATATTTATTTGGGTTTATGGTGTTTTGTTACAACAGTTAACCACATGTCTCTAGATTCGACTACGTTTATCGGGAAAATACTACAGTCGTTGGATTGATAGATCGCACGACATAGGTTGATTCTTGTGTTGAAAATGTCTTAGTTTACTTTTTCATAGAATTATCAACCTGAAACAGTCTTACATACAAGAACAAAAAATTGATAGACAAGATGATTGCTCAACTCAAACATAGTCGGTTGAACTCCATACAATTCAATGATCTTACGGTTGAAATGCGGCCTCGCTATCTTATCCCCTTTGCACACTATGTGCAAAGGGGATAAGATAGCGAGCTGGAGAATGCTTTTGCTCATTCGCATAGCGAACGAGCGTAACAGTCCTCAAATGGGTCACTTGGCTCAGGTTCGGCAGGCCCATTCCAGGACTTTTTTGCTCGTTTGCGTTACCAACGAGCAAACAAAAAAACTAGGCAGCAGTTAGGGGCAGCAGCGTTATTGATGCAGCGTGCGGGCTTCCACGCTAGTTGTTTAAGTCTGCTGCCCCCTCAGTCTGGTGCTCTACAGACTAAGTCTGGAAGCTCTGGGTTTGTTACTTAAAAACCCGCGCACCAGTGTTAGCACCAGAAAGCAGCTGAAAACTGAAAGTGACTGATTAGGAATGAAGAATAAGCAACAATGGAAGACCCCTCCAAGCTCTACCTCCCCCCCACTAGTCTAGAACTTGCTACGCAGCTAACCAGCCAATAAGAAATTAGTCCAAAACCTATTTTCTTGCAGGCATGGTTTTCTTGGTGAGCCCTGCCAAACGCCCGACAGCCCAAAACCCGGGCGTCGTCCGTTTTGCCTCAAAATTGGACCATACCATAATCCCGACGCTGCGAACGCACTCGTGCGGTCGGAATCAGGTAGAAAAACAGCACCAAAGAGTTATGGCTGCCCGAACCCAGGCAGTGCCTACGACAGTCCACCATGCCAAATAGGGCCATGCAACAACAGACATGGACCCTAGGTAGAGCATGCTGTTGTAGACGCAACGGCACAAAGAGAACCAGCGCTGGGAGCATGTAGACAGCATCTGCGACGGCAGTGACCGCCAGCGACCTGACCACCGAGGAGGCCTGCCGATGGAGCTCAGTACGTCGCCGGAGGGAGGAGGCTCCAGCGAACTGCGACTAGTCCTCGGCCTGTGTCAGCTCCACCAGATGACAATCCAGTAGCGTCGACTCTCGCCATCATTCATGTGCACGCCGATATACACAAGCCGGGAGGACACAACAGGGCACAATGAGAGATGAAAAAAACAACACTCCCCCATGACTCACAGGCGTACTGCACATGGACGGGCACAGACGCAGTCAACAACCAGACTCCCCTATGGCATGCAAAGATGTAGGCAGGGACAAAGAGAGCCACTCACAGAGGCACGCCACCCAAACTCACGGCCTTCTTGAACGAGTCGCGCTTTAGTGCCTTGGTCAAGAAGTCAGCCAGCTGTCGTGCTGACTCAACCCACACAATGTTGATGCTGCCGTCATGCAATAACAAACGCACATCATAATACTCAACGTTGATGGGCTTTGTGCGTGTGTGATGCACGCCGTCATTGTCGGCGATGGCCATGGCACTCTCATTGTCACAATGCGACGTGCTGGATGCGACGAACTGACGCAACTCCGGCAACAGACGACGCAACCACACAATCTCACACGCGCCTGAGCCAATGGCCACGTATTCAGCCTCAACAGTGTTGCGTGCAATGCACCCCTGCTTGCCACAACGCCAGCACACAGCCGTTCCACCGATCAGAAAAATCCAGCTTGTGCGACTCTTGCCGTCTAGACTGCCGGCCCAGTCACTGTCAGTGTAGCCCACCGCGACGACAGATGGCTGGCGGCACAACATGAGACCTCGCCGAGGAGTCGAGACGATGTAGCGCAGTACTTGGATCGCGGCCTCGAAGTGGAGGTAACACGTCACCTCAGAAAACTGAGCCAGGAGGTTGACGGCAAACGCGATGTCTGGGCGCGTCGTCGTCGCCAGGAACATCAGTGACCCGATGACTTGCAGATCTGTGCTCACGTCCACTGGCTCCCCCACAACAGCTGGGTCAGGAATCTTCAGCTTCACCTGGCCATCAGGTGACATGGGTGAAGATGCGTTGGGCACGAGGGGCAGGTCCTCGGCGAAGCGAGTGGACAGGGTGTACACATAGGCAGCCTGGAAGACGTGCAGAATGCCCTGGGAGCGATCATGCTCGAGCTCCATGCCCAGGAAGACTCGGGCAGACCCGAGATCTTTCATCTGGTAGGCGATGTGCAACAGGTCCTTGACATGCTGGATGGCACCCACGTTAGGCGACGCAATGAGGAGATCGTCGATGTAGACCATGACAGTGGCGAGGGTCTGACCTCATGGACTGACGAACAGTGCGGGGTCAACAGTGCTTCGTTGAAGGCCGCCGCGAAGGAGCGTGCTGCTGATCTCCTAGTTTCAGCACCGAGGCGACTGCTTCAGGCCGTAGAGGGCCTTTCGCAGCCGCCAGACTCTCCCAGTGCCGTCGTCGAAGCATGGAGGCTGCACCATGTAGAGCTCCTCACCCTCCAGTGAACCATGGAGGAAGGCGTTACTCGCGTCCATCTAATGCAGCTCCCACCCATGCTGGGCAACCAGGCTGAAGAGCACCCGGCTCATGGAAAACCGGCTAGTTGGGGCAAAGATCTGGTCGTAATGAACCCCAGGGACCTGAGCAAACCCGCTGGCTGTGAGGCGGGCTTTGTACTTGTTCAAGGAACCGTCGGGCTTCCATTTGCGCCGAAAGACCCACTTGGCACTGATGGCCTTCCGACCTGGAGGGATGTCGACAACGTCATACACGTGGTGTTGTCGGGTAACAATGAGCTCGTTAGCGCAGGCAACATCCCGGTGTGCGACCTCAGGGGAGGCTCTAGCCTCGCGCAGGGAGGCTGGGTCCTCCAGGCATGGTATGGAGCAGACTCAGAGAGCGTGTGCATCTCGAGCTCCAGGTGGGATGCATGCGATTGCAGCCACGACAGCATGCCGATGCTCGTGATGAAGCATGGTTTAGCCCAGTGCAAAGCCAGGATGAAGGTCTGTAATGATGGCCGAAGTGGTCACGCCAAGGGCCTTAGTGCTAGGGTCCCCACTCACAACGGTAGGAGTGGAAGAGACACGTGGCACGATAGGGGGCCGAGACGCCAATGGGAGAGGTGCTGCGGTCTGCGCGCGCACTGACGGTCTGGGTCGGAGGCTGCCACGTAGGCCACACGTGTAGCGCGGCAGGGTAGGAGATGGCACCGAGTTTGAAGGGCCGGTGGAGGTGGACGGGGTTGCTGGCCCGGAGGGGCCAGCGGACGCGACTGGGGCTGCTGGCCCGGAGGGGCCAGCGGACGCGCCTGGGGCTATTGGCCCGGAGGGCCAGCGGACGCGCCTGGGGCCATTGGCCCGGAGGGGCCAGCGGAGGCGACTGGGGCCGCCGGCCCGGAGGGGCCAACAAGCGCAACAGGGGCAGCTAGCTTGGAGGGACCAGTGAGCGACTGGAGCGGCTGGCCCGGAGGGACCAGTGGACATGACTGGGGCGACTGGCGTGGAGGGACCACTGGACGCGCCTGGGGCGGCCGGCCTGGTGGGACCAGTGGACACGACTGGGGCGGCTGGCCCGGAGGGACCAATGGACGCGACTGGGGCTACTGGCTCGGAGGGGCCAGCGGGCGCAGCTTGGGCGGCTGGCCCGGAGGGACCAGTGGACGCAACTGGGGCTGCTGACTCAGAGGGGCCAGCGGGCGCAACTGGGGCCACCGGCCCGCAGGGGCCAATGGGCGCGACTGAGGCTGCTAGCTCGGCTGGGCCAACGGGTGCGACGAGGGCTGCTGGCTCGGAGGGATGAAGTGATGTGCCTCCTGGAAGCGGCAGGATTGAGGACGGACTCACCAATCCCCCACACGGCGGGAGGGACACCAACGAGCCGGAGCGAACAAGATCGTGCGGAAACAACTCCCCAAAGAAGAGGGTATCGCGGGACTCGACGATGTAGTGTCGAGAGGGATCCCACAAGCGCCAAGCCTTGGACTGACGAGAGACACCGAGAAAGGTGCAAGGACGCCCGCGGGGGACGAGCTTGCCTCCCTCCTGCAAGACGGGCAGCCACACAATGGCCACGTAGCCCCAGACGCGAGCAGGGCGGAGGTCGGGTCCTAAACCTATTTTCTGGCAGGTAGGGTTTTCTCGGTGAGCCCTGCCAGACGCCCGACAGCCGAAAACCCGGGTGTCGTCCGTTTTGCCTGAAAATTGGACCATACCATAGTACCGACGCTGCGAACACAGTTGTGCGGTCAGAATTAGCTAGGAACATAGCAGCAAAGAGTTATGGCTGCCTGAACCCAGGCTGTGATTACGACGGTCCACGATGCCAAACAGTGTCACGCAGCAAGAGACACGGACCCTAGGCAGAGCATGATGCTGCAGACGCAACGGCACAGACAGAACCAGCGCTGGGAGCATGTAGACAGGATTTGCGGTGGCAGTGACCGCCGGTGGCCCGACCACAGAGGAGGCCTGCCGATGGAGCTGAGCACGTCGTCGGAGGGAGGAGGCTCCAGCGAACTGCGAGTAGTCCTTGGCGTGTGTCGGCTCCACCGGACGACACACCCGCAGCGTCGAGTCTCGCGTCAGTCATATGCACGCCGATGTACACAAGCCGGGAGGACACAATAGCGCAGAATGAGAGATGCGCAAAAACCAACACTCATCGTGTGAACGTGGACGGCCACGGTCACAGGATTGTGCCGTAGACGGAAGACCGGCAGCCACATCTCCGACGCCAAAAAACTCCTGTTCCTTAACTGGACATAAATCACATCCCCATTAATTTGTAGACCACAAAGGTGACCAAGTGTTAGAAGGAAAATACATGCTTGAAATTTGGTCACATGAAAGAACAATGAACATAGATTGAAACAAAATGTGACCTGAAAATGATACAACTTAAGAGAAAAATCATTGCGTGCCCAATTTTTAGAAATGATACATGTTGGACCGGTATAGCGTGAATTTCTTCCCAATAGTAGGCGCGACACGCATGATCTGAGGCGCTCAAGGAAAAAGTGGGTACATAAGGCTTTTTTTTTTTTGTAAAGTGAGTATCGTGTTCATTTTATGCGAAAAATGGCTAGGAGAAAATTCTGAGGCCCAAATGGTCGTTATTGCTCACCATGACTGTGAGCTGCACATGGTGGATGTGAACAACGTGTTCCTCCATAGCAGTGTGGAGGAGGAGATTTATGTGGTCCAGCCACCATGGTTTGAGGTCGGTGACAAGGTCTGGCGCTTGCGCAAGGCCTTGTACGGTGTGAAGCAGTCACCCCGGTGCTACAACCAGTTAATCACTAGCACACTGACCCGTGCAACATATGTGCAGAGTGACGCCGATCTGACCCTTTTTCTTAGATATAGAGTTCAGAGCTTCACCGCCATCATGGTCTACGTGTATGACCTCCTCATTGCGTATCCTTTAATGGAGGCCGTGAAGGAAGCCAAGGCAGTCCTTCGGGCTGCCAACAGGATGAAGGATCTTGGTCTTGCAGTTGTATTTCTCATAATGGTGACCGTGTTTGATCGGCAACAACGGACACTCTTGCTGCGTCAGGCACGTTTCTCCCGCATTGTGGGGGAGAGGTTTGCTGACCTCCTTGGTGCAGTTTCCACATCCTCCACCCCCTTTACACTTGGCGGGCAGAATGCCTTGAAGGTAGATACAGCACAGCTGGGGGAGACAATGGACGTGACCCTGTACTTGCGCCTCATTGGCATACTAATTCACTTTGGCATTACCCCAACACCATCAGCTGCCAAATAGCTACACGGCGTTCCGAGTGCTCGCTAGGTGGCTTTTGCAGTTCTCTGTAGTTGCTAGAGCACTCTCGTTGGACTGGCTTTTGGGCCCGATTTGCATGTCTTGCATCATGTGTTCATCAATCGCTGCCAGTCCTTTGCATGTTAGCGGTTGTTATATCCGGCTCGAGATTCTGCAGCTCTAGGTTTAGATGATATTGCGTTTGGATCCCTGTGAACAGAGTTTTAGCCAAAACGACAGTGTTCAAAAGGTTTTTTGGATGAACGAATGTTGCCGTGTGCGCCACCCTGAATGTGGCGCGACAACTACTTATGCAGTGTGCTTATCAATTGTCATCTCTCTCTGCATCGCTAAAGCTAATGAAGCGTACGAGGCTTTGCATGTCTCCTCAGCCCAGCCCTTGATATTCCTTGCACTTGCTTGCTAGTGCGTCAACGAAGTGGACTGCGTAGTTATGTCAGCGGCAACAAGGCTACGAAGTTTTGCTACGGTTTCTTATAGGGATTACACATACAAATTGAGAAAAGGTGAGGCGTTGGGAGGATCAGAGGGCGGGAGGGAGAGGGAATGAGGCAGGGAGGAAGATAGGGAGGGACGGAGGGAGGGGGGGAGGGAGAGGGAGGGAAGGAGGGAGGAAAGAAAGGAGATGAAGGCAGGCAAGCAGACTGGGGAAAAGGGAGGGAGGACGAGAGAGGAGGCAGAAGCGGGGAGAGAAGTACAGAGGGAGGATGGAGGGAGTAGGGAGAAGAGAAGCACAGAGGGAGGATGGAGGGAGTAGGGAGAAGTACAAAGGGAGGAGGGACGCAGAGAGGGAAGAGGAAGCAAGAGTTGACGGGAAGCAAAGTTGCCTGCTTCATTTCCCATGAAAGCACTTGCAGCAACATGAGCAACGACGAGCCTGCCATGTCGTCGTTGAGGCGAGGAATCATTGGCTCAAGAGCAAGCACAGCGGCACTCTATTCCAGTGCCATTGCTTTGTTAAGGGTGAGGAGGATGAGGATCTGGCTCTGTCTCATCATGCGAATCGATGGCGACAATGCGGATGCATCATCCCCACGCTGCAGTCGCCAAACAGCCAAACACACAGACACAATGCGATGTGATTGTGGAGTACATGGATGATCCCCTTATGTGCGTGGGTGGGTGTTGGGGGAGGGGGGA
>SZWC01015340.1:0-22222 GCA_023375785.1 Penium margaritaceum | reverse complement strand
CATGTACATACAAGAAGAGAATTGTGTGGGTGGGGAGGGGGGATATGGGCAAATTTGTAAGAGAGCAGGGGGGTGGGTATTCAATAAGTTTGCTTGACTGAACATTGAGAAGTGTGCATGTGTGTTCTGTTCACGAGCATTTCTCCATCACACACTCGGCACACATTTTCAATATGGAACGACAATTTCACACTTCTTCGACAATGTCGACATGACGTCCAATTATGTGTATCGTGCAAAGTCACAACCGTGCCTCGACAGCTAACTATGCATCATTTTGACAACGTTGACATTCCTCAATATGAGCACGACAATCTCATGATGAAGAATGTATATCAGACGACATTGGAGGTGCAAACCCATCACAACAGACACCACAGGTAAGCAAGGTAAGGAGGTAAGTGTGATGATCCATTGATCTTTTCATGTCGGGATGATGTAAGGAGACATCATTTCCCAACAACCCATCAGAGGTTGTTTTGGAGCTGAATTGCTCCATCTTGTATGCATCATATGGGTGGCATAGTTCTATAACATAGGTCCACACTTGAATGAATAGAGACACAATCCAGTAACTGATAGACAGATAACAAGGTGTTGAGGTGAAAGTATAGATAGGTAGACAAGTAGGGAGGTAAAGTTCTTCAGGTGTTTGTTGAATGTTGCCAAAGTTTTCTTGATGTAGTGTATTAAATGTACAACAATATTGATATACAGAGATGAGAGGGTATGCAAATATGTCAGCTTCCCCTGCACTTGATGACCAATCAGTTTTGCATGGCATGCGCATGGGCCAAGAGCAGGGGCGCCATGTCGCAGACCACGCACAATGCCAAGCTGCAGAGGCGCAATGCTCGGCTGAGGAGACGCAACGTATGGCGCAACAAGAAGGCGCAACACGTCAAATTGTGGAGCAAGAGAGGGAGGCGTTGAGACATCAGATTGTCGCTCAAGAGCTCCTGCGTCAATATGAGCAGCTTACCCATGCAGCTCAAGCACGGCAAACGCAGCATCTACAACAGTCACATGCTGCTCAAGCAGCCCAAATCGCACAACTTCAGCACCAGCTGGCATGGGGTCAGCAACAGCACGTTCAACAGCAGCAGCAGATGCAGTGGCAACATGGTTCAAAAGGATCATCTGCCTCAAGTCAGCCCTCCTGCAGTCATGCAACCAGCCATGTCTCCGCGACTGCAGCCGGCTGCACCACCTCAAAGAGGCATGCCACAGCCGTTTGTGGCTCAACAGCCACAACCAGTTCCGATGGTGCCACCCCTGGCACACTACCAGCAGATGCACCAAGCACCAGGACCGTAACCCTTTGCTGCACAACTAGCACCAGTTCATGCAGGAGCAGTAGTACCACCACATGGGCCGCAGCGAATGGCACAAGGCTTTGTGCCACTCCAACATGCGGTGGCACAAGGCAAGGTGTACCAAGGCCTGAAGGACGGTGTGCCCCAAGCAGTAGCCTCAAGTTCAAGGTTGACAAATTCGATGGCGAGAACTTCCCGCACTATACGCACAAGTTCAAACAAGCGGCCCAGATACATGGCATCTAGATGTTCTACAATGGCTACTACACGCCTCTGCCCCCAGGGTCGCTGTCTAGCGTGGTGGCTAAGTACAACTACTTTACCCAAGCTGCTTTCATGGCGCTGGACAACCATCTGACTCCTCGCATCCAGCAAGCCATACGGATGTACGAGGAGACTGTAGAGCCAGCTCGCCAAGCTTGGTCCTACCTGCTAAGGACCTACATGTCTGGCGACTCAACCTTCAAATCTCACCTCCTGACGGAATCGTCGTACATCAACCTCAACGGCTTTGACAACATCGAGTCCTACATCAACAAAACAAAGTCACTTTGTGATCTTCTCACAGTGACAGACGCTCTTGTCTCAGAGCCTGTATTCATGACCTTTCTCCTCAACGGACTGACTGGGGACTGGGACGACGTCCGAAAGGTACTCAAGTTTAAGCATGAAGCAGAGCTCACAGAAGCATACGTTTGCAACATGCTTCTGACAGAGCAACGCGACTGGCACCTGACAAGAGAGAAGGAGAGAATCCTCAGCAATGTGACTTACCAGGGTGTGAGTGCTGCCGTGTCTACTTCTCACCCCTTGCGGAACAGCCAGTCCACGAGGAACTCCGCGTCCACCCAGTCGTCCGCCCACTATGGACCAAATGCCAGCATCCGAAGTGCACGCGGCCAGAATGCAGGGTCATGGTCTGCAGTTGAGTGCCATTATTGCAAGAAGATTGGGCACATGAAACTAGAGTGCAGGAAAAGGATGTGGGATGAGGAGCAAGCAAAGTGACAGCAATGTTACAGAGCAAACAACTCAGGAGGAAAGGGGGAGAAGAAGGCGGCTGGCAATAAGGGGAAGCAGCCAGAGAAAGGCGAGAACACAGAGGCCAAGAAGCAGGATGGAGGCAAAGAGAAGCAGTTTGACTACACAAGATCTGTCTTCCAGCTCTCAACCAAGCAAAGTGATGAGCTGGTCCGCTCCACCTACGTGTGGTACCTTGATAGTGGGTGCACTTCACATATCACCCATGACAAGGCCTCCCTCCACGAGCTGGAACCCTGCTCCAAAGGCTTCGTCATGGTTGCAAACAAGCAACAAGTGCCTGTTTTGAGCAAAGGAAAGATGGCAATGATTGGGTATGATGGTGCCCAGGTCAAGTTTGGGGATGTGTTGTACATACCTAAGAGCGCGCTGAACCTCCTCTCACTTGGGCAGCTGATGAAGAGGGGTGCTTGAAATGTCAGCAACGGACAACATGTCACCTTGGAGAGCCGTGAAGGCGAGACCTTCGTCGAACATCGCCTTCCTCCGCACGGCATGATAGAGCTGGACTTTGCAACACCAGCTCTAACGACAAGGCCGAATACGCCCTTCGCGGCAGCAAGTCTCCACCAAGTGACTGGCGCAGATCTCAGTTCGTGGCACAAACGACTTGGCCACATTAGCAACCAGACAGTACAGACAATGCACAAGAACGAGCAAGTCAACGGTCTTTGTCTCAAGGATAGCAGCAGCAAAGACGCATCAGAACCTTGTGAAGACTGTGTGCGGGCCAAACTACCACGACAGATGTTACCTCTGGCCACGAAGTGCGACGTGAGCCTGAAGTTGAAGCTGGTCCACACAGACAAATGTGGACCTCTACCAACGGCCACAGTCTACGGAGGGCATCGCTACTTCCTGCTCTTTGTTGACGATGCCACAAGGATGGTCTGGAGCTATCCACTCCGAACAAGAGACAAAGTCCCAGCATGCTTCTTCAAGTGGCCCGCGATGGCCGAAAGGCAAAGCAACAGGAAACTACAGGTTCTATGCTTAGATGGTGCTGGCGAGTACACCAGCACAGAGTTTGCCACTCAACTGGGGGACCTCGGCATCGTGCAGCAGTTCTCCACGCCATACACTCCACAGTAAAATGGCGTGGTGGAGAGAGCAAACCGCACAATGCAAGAGACGCTGAAGTCGATGCTGCTCCATGCACAGCTCGACAACTCGTGGTGGCCGTTTGCACTCCGGCAAGAAGTGTGAGTGCGCAACCGCGTGCCACACGTGTCGCTACCGAGCATGACACCCTTCTAGGCATGGCACGATGACAAACCTGACATCTCCATACTACGCACCTTTGGGTGCATGACCTTGCTCCATGTCCCAAAGGAATACCGGTGGAAGCTAACAGACAAAGCAACATGGGGGGTCTTCCTCGGACAAAGCCCTAACATGAAGGGGTGGGAGTTCTACGATGTGGACTCCCATCGGATCATCACAAGCAGAGACGCCATATTCTTTGAGAACCTGACGCGCTCTGCTTGGGAGACAAAGCAGTCTAGTGAGCCTGCTCTACTCCAAAATTTCTACGACTCCTACGTAGAGACACTAGAGGAGGGGGAAGCCGACAGTGTGCCACTAACCCTTCTTGATCTCGAGAAGACGGATGAACAGCCGGTGGCCCGAGTGTGACCCTCGACACTTGCCGGGACGAACGCATCACCGCTGATCATGAGGTACTCATAGTACCTCATGACAAAACTAAGGCCGTAGGAGTGCAGAATGGTGCGCATGCGGCGAGGAAACTACATGATCGAGCTGCTGGGAATCTGGGACGCCTCACACGCCTCTTGAAACAACAGTTACAACAAGAACAAGAGCAGGAGATCAATGAGGCAAATCTTGCTACCACAGCCTGCTCTATCTACAGAGAGGCGGATGATGTCCTGGCGGACTTCACCACCACACACCTCGCAGCTCTCGTCTCTACAAGCACGCTTCCACTAGAGCCAAAGACTCTGAAAGAAGAAATGCAAGGTGACCATGCTGCAGAATGGAAAGTAGCACTTGACGTCGAGTACTAGAGTCTCATGAATCAAGGGACGTGGGAGCTCACGGAGCTTCCATCTGGGTCCCGACCAGTGGGAGTGAAGTGGGTGTTTTACATCAAGACGAAAGCAGATGGGAGCATTGACAAGTTCAAGGCCCGCCTCGTGGCAAAGGGGTTCATGCAAGTTGAGAGAAAACACTTCTTTGACACCTACACTCCCATGAGCCGCTACACCACCGCCCGCATCATGCTGGCAGTTGCAACAGTGATGGACTACGAGGTGCAGCAACTCGACGTGAAAAATACCTTTCTACATGGTGAGATGTTTACGACCGTCTACATGAAGCAACCAGAGGGTTACAAAGACGGTAGTGGTAGAGTGTGCAAGTTGGTGAAGAGTCAGTACGGACTTAAGCAAAGCCCCCTGCTTTGGTACAGGAAGCTGCAAGCAGTGCTGGAGTTTCTCAACTTCGAGCCTTCAGCATACGACGATGTAGACTGCTACATGCTGGTTTACGTCAACGACCTTCTCATCATTGGTCCGTCGACTGCGTTCATCAAAGCCACAGAGACGGCCATGGCGAAGGAAGTCAATGTGACACTCATGCCCAACATTGAGTTCTACCTGGGCATGAACATCGAACGCGACCGTGAAGCACATACGCTTCACCTGAGCCAGCAGAAGTACGCTCGCAAAGTTTGCAAGCGATTCAATGTTCCTGATTGACATGTACTAACACCTCTGTCACAGCAACAGCTCACACATTAGGGACAGAGGGGGAGGAGCACGACCAACTACCGTAGCAGAGTTGGATCGCTCATGCACACAGCAAGTTGTACGCGGCCAGATCTACAGTTTGCCGTGAGCAACTTAGCACGCAGAAATGAGACCTGTACGGAGGTGGCGTGCAAGGAGCTCGACAGAGCTCTAGGCTACCTAAAGACGGTAGGTGACACCAGCCTTGTTTTTGGGACAAAAGACAGCCTCAACCTTGAATGTTATGTTGACGCACATTTTGGAGGAAGGGAGGAAGACCGCCGAAGTACGATGAGTTTCGTGTGCTTTCTTGGCGGGGGAGCAATGTCCTGGACCAGCAAGCGACAGAACCTCATCACACTCAGTTCAGCTCAAGCTGAGTATGTGGCTCCTACTTTAGCTCCACAGGAGGTCACGTATCTCCGTAACCTCGTGGAGGAAATCGGATTTACTCAAGCACAACAAAAAAAAATTTTGTCGACAACAATTCTATGATTGAGCTGGCAAACTTGACAAAGTTTCTAAGCTGAACGAAGCACATCAACTATGAACCGGGCGCGGTGTGCTAGCCTCAACCGGATGGTGTAGGCACCAACCGGCGGCAACGGCGACCAAGGGGAGGCCGGTGCACACCAATCCGGAGTTGCGGAAGCGTAGGATTGTCTTGGGGGAGCACAAAAACACGTGTGGCACAGTGGGAGTAAACTGTACTCGTTATTCAAGTGTCAACATACAAGACTATATGTACATGATGACATATCCTAGATGACCCGAGGTCGCCGAGCCGTGCGCCGCTTCATACGGACCTGGGATGAGCGTAATTGCCTCACCATTGCATAGCTCATATTCCCAGCTTTCCAACGCACCAAGAATCGCATCATTCCATGAAGGAACGGCCGATATATGGCCATTTACGTGAACACGGCAATCTGCCGCTGGCAGCACCACTAGCGGCGGTGACGGCCGCCCGAAGCGCCCTTTCTGGTAATAACACACCGGGGTGCCATTCCAAAGCGCCCTTGGCCCTCAATGATCCTTGCCTCATTGACTATCCAGGCCCCAAGGCGCGCTTCGGCCTTGTTGGGTCTTCCGAGGGTCGAGCCTTGGTCTTTGAGGACGATTTCCCGCCACATGTTTCCCCTCGGCCGGTCCAACCTTTGGCCGGGCGTATCTTCCTGAACTCTTGATGGATCGACCCCGTTCTTACGTTGATATCGCACGGTTTTTCCTGTATATTTCAAATACACAGTCAGCTTGTACATTAAAGGAAACCACAAGCCGTAATGAGCTCCGTTGGTACTGTCCGGCTTACACTACCCCCCCTTTAGGTTCGAGCCGTCCCCGTTCGCTCTTGATAGTCCTGGAGGATGGCATTCACCTGGCCAACGTTGAAGTTGCGGGCAGGCTCCCATGAGTTGTGGGCTGCGTCATAGCCCCTCCACTTTTCCAGGTACTCCCATTCACGGCCACGACAACGGTGGTCAAGGATGGTCTCCACCTCAAACTCTTGCTTGCCCTCTATCACCACTGGAGGGGGAGGCTCAGAACTGCGGCCAGGAAAATGCTTGGCCCGGTCATGGTAAAGCTTGAGCTTGGACATGTAGAACACGTCGTGGACTGGCATGGAAGGTGGAAGAGCCAACCGCGCCACCACGGGTGTCTGCATTTCGAGCACCTCAAATGGACCAAGCCACCGGGGTTTCAACTTGTCCGACCGGACCCCGCAAAGCTTGACATGCGCGCTGTTGAGAAGCACGCGATCACCGACCGTAAGAGTTGCGTCTGCGCGTCGGCGGTCCGCTTGTGCTTTCTGCTGCTCTTGCACCTTCTGCAATGCATGCCGTGTTGCCACCTAAATCTGCTTGAAGTCGCGTGCTGTAGACTCCACCGCGGGCAGGTTGCTTGCGATGTGCAAACTGAGGGGCGTGGCGGGCACCGTCCCATTCACCACCTCAAATGGCGCTTTGCCGGTGGAGGCGGACGTGGCAGAGTTGAACGCCAGTTCAGCGTCCGGCAATCGCTGGTCCCACGCCGTCTCGTCCGGATCACCCACTGTACGGAGGAGCTACTCCAGCGTCTGGTTTGTCTGCTCCGTTTGTACGTCAGTTTGGGGGTGAAAACTGGTCGACAGCCGCACCTTGCTGCCGTAACGCTCCATGAGTTCTCGCCAGAACTTGCTTGTAAAACGCTGGTCACGGTCGCTCACAATGGACCGCGGCACGCCATGGAGACGCACCACGTGCTCAAGGAACATCCGAGTCGTGCCTTCCGTGCTCACCGTATCACACGTCGCAATGAAGTGCCACATCTTGCTCAAGTGATCCACCACCACCAACACCGCATTGTGGCCTGCCGCTGTCGTGGGCAAACCCGTGATGAAATCCATGGAGATGTCTTGACACGGGTGCTCGGGGATGGGCAAGGGTTGGAGGAGACCCGGGGTCTTTGTCCTCCGCGCCTTGTGGCGTTAGCACACGTCACAACTCCGGCAGAATTCAGCCACCTCCGACGACATGGTGGGCCACCAAAAGAAATGAGCCACCGTCTTCAATGTCTTGTCGGCGGAGAAATGGCCACTTGGGCCACTGTCATGGCACTCCTCCAAAATCAACTGCCAAAGCGCAGGCACCGCGGGAACCACCACCTGTTGCGTACTGCGCCGTCGCCAATACGACGCCTCGAAGAAAAATTGCCGAGCGTCGTACTCCCCATGCGACTTGTATCCCTCCGTGAAGAGCTTCACAAGGAAAGCATCCTCGTGTACGGTGAGAGAAGTGACCCGCATCATTAGGTCCGGTCGCCGTGAGAGTGCGTCGGCTGGGTTGATGCGACCCAGCCGGTACGCGATCTCATAGTCGAAGTGTGACTCAAGGTACTCCACCCGACGCGCTTGCCGTCGGCTCAGGTTCGGCTGCGTCTTGAAGTACTTCAGCACGTGGTGGTCCGTGTAGACCGTGCATTTCAACGCCTTGAGATAGCACTGCCAGTTCTTGAAGGCTGCGACCACAACGAGCATCTCCTTGTCATGGGTGGCGTAGATCAGCTCTGCCCCGCGCAACTTGCGTGAGTAGTAGGCGACTGGCTGCGATCCGTTGCCAAAGTCCTGCAAAAGGATCCCACCAATGGCCAGGTCCGATGGTTCTGTTGCCATTTCAAACTCACAGCCGCCGTCGGCCAAGTGCAAGGTCGGCGCGGAGGTCAGAGCTCATTTGAGATTCTCAAAGGCTTCTTGTTTTCTTACTCCCTAACTCCACTCGCGATCCTTGCGAGTGAGATTGGAGAGTGGCGCTGACACTCCCGCGTAGCCAGAGATGAACCTGCGGTAGTAGTTGAAAAAACCAAGGAACACTTGTACATCATGCACATTACGCAACTTCGGCTACTCTTGCACGGCCGACACTTTCCACGGGTCCATGGCAATCTGTCCATTGCCAATTATGTGTCCAAGGAATTCAACTTTACCCACCGCAAACTCACACTCAGAGAGTTTTGCAAAAAACTTCTCCTTCCTCAAAATCTCGAGGACCTTCTTCACATGCTCCTCATGCTCCTCCGCTGTCCTGCTATGCACCAAGATGTCGTCGAGGTAAACCACCACAAATTCATCCAAGTACGGCCTGAAGATGTTGTTCATTGCTGCCATGAAGGTGGCCGGCGCATTTGTCAACCCGAAAGGCATCACGAGGAACTCGTAGTGACCATAACGGGTACGGAAGGCCGTCTTTTCCACATCATCTGCTGCGATGCGGATCTGGCGGTAGCCGAAATGGAGGTCGATCTTTGTGAAGAAGCGAGCCGCATGGAGCTGATCGAAGAGCTCCTCATCTCATGGAAGCGGGTACCGGTTCTTGATGGTCAACTCATTCAACGCCCGGTAGTCCACGCACATGCGCATCTCCCCCGTCTTTTTCTGCACAAACAAGACAGGTGCAGCGTAAGGAGAAGAGGATGGGCGGATGAAGCCCTGCTCCATCATCTCAGTCAGCTGCTTCTTGAGCTCCTGCAGCTGCGCGTTGCTCATGCGGTACGTTGCACGAACAGGCGGGCGTGCTCCAGGCTTGAGGTCGATGCGATGGTCCACGTCCCACTTTGGTGGCAGACCCACCGGGAGGGTGTCGGGGAACACGTCCTCAAACTCCGTACACACCTTACGAAGCCCCTTGGACATCGCGGCAAACTTGCCTTGAGCCCCCGGCTGCTCACGAGTCGCCCCATGCGCCACAGCAGGTGCCACGTCCTCTGGTTCGTCGAAATCGTCCTTCACGTCTTGAACGAACGCCAAAAAAATATGCTCCTTTTTTTGAATTGCGCGCTTGAGCTGCACCAAGTTCAGCATCATAGGCGCCGATTCCTCCTTGCGAGGCACCGACTGCAGCGGCGCTTCCTCCTTACAAGTCTCCTCCTTTACGGCCTCTTCCTCAGACCACGTAGGCGGGGGATACTCCTTGTCTCCGAGCTTGACTGAGATGGTGCGCGCCTCCCAATCGACGACGGGGTTGTACTTGTGGAGGAAGTCACGACCGAGGATCACATCGTAATCCTTCATCGGGCACACTCGGTATACGGTCGTCATGCAAAGCTTCCCCACGCGAATGGAGAGGGGACAGGCCAGGTACCCCACTTCAATCGTGCCGTCCACTTGGTTAGCGGTCTGCTTCTTGCTCGTGAGTACAAGGCCCCACTTCTGAGCACATTCCATGCTCACAAAGCTGTGGCTTGCGCCACAATCCAGCAGAATCCCCACCTTCCCCTTGACGCCTTTCACTCGCGCCTCCAAGAGAAGTGCGGGCTGTTCCACCTCAGACCCCGCGTCCCATGCCTTGACCTCAGAAACCCCCTTATTTGCCGCAAGGCGTTCGGGTGGGCGGTGAACTGGCGGTTTGGGTTGAGAGGAGCCAGGAGTATTGCCATCTACTCATGGCTCTCCTCGTTTCCCGACTCCTTTGTTGTTTTTTCTGCTTCCTTTGTGGCTTGCTTCCCCTTCCCTTGCCGCTTACCCTTGCCGTCGCCCTTCTTTGGACTTCGACAGTCGCGCGCAATGTGGCCAGGCTTGCCACAGTTGTAGCACTTGCGCTGTTGCAACGCTCCAATCTCCATGGGCGTGTCGTCGCTCTCGGCCCGCTTGCAGTAACCACCACCAAAGGAGTTGTGGCTGTTGGCATGAGCCTGTTGCACGCGCGAGTCGTATCGCTCTGCTGCTGCGATCATCCCCGGCATGTCGTCTTTGAGGTCGTGCATCACCGTCACAGCACGGGCGTCGTTCTTGAGGCCGTTGTTGTAGTGGAAGCACAATTTGTGAGAGTCAAAGCCACAATTGGTAACGATCTCACGAAACCTGCAGGCTTAGTCGACAACGCCGCCAGTTTGGCGAAGCTGACGCAGCTTGGCACGCGCTTTGTTCCTCACATCACCCACGGCGAAGCGCTTGATGAACGGCTCCGTGAACTCCTTCCACGAAGTCGGCCATTTGAGGGTAGGGTCGCCACTGCTGCTGGTTTGAGCCGATGGGGTGGAGATTCTGGTCTCGGCCGCAATGCCGGTGACCATTGCTGCTCCATTGCCGTGTGGATTAGACCGCATCACATCGGCCCACCAATCCAATGATGCCCCTCTCACTAGGGTCACGGCATAGTCGTGGCGCGCCTCGTACCTTGAGGCATCCACGCCGATGGCGTTGAAGTACAATTCCAGTCTGAGTATCCAAGCGTGCGGAGCTGGCCCATCCTTCTTCAATGGGTCAAACGGCTTCGGCTTGGACGGGCTCGGGACGCCCACCGCAGGTACGTTTGCGGTGGTAACTGCCACTGGTGTTGGCACTGGACGCTTTGCGAGCTCTTGATTGAGATACACGTTTTGCTTCTCCAATAGGTCCATCTTGGCCTGCATCCATGTTTGCCATGCCAAGTCTAAGTCGGTGCCAAGTCGCCAAGTCGGAAGTCGAAAGTCGGCACTTGCTGACCCAAGTCGACTTTGCCATGAAAGTCGTTTCCTAGTTTTGCAAGGATAGGCCCTCAGGCGCCTAAATTTTGCAGTTTTCATGAGCATGTGAACATTGTCACCTCTTAATCTGCACCTTTTCTACACCTTCCTGGCAACCTGCCATATTGAACACCTCCATACTTACAACCTTCCATANGAGCTCTTGATTGAGATACACGTTTTGCTTCTCCAATAGGTCCATCTTGGCCTGCATCCATGTTTGCCATGCCAAGTCTAAGTCGGTGCCAAGTCGCCAAGTCGGAAGTCGAAAGTCGGCACTTGCTGACCCAAGTCGACTTTGCCATGAAAGTCGTTTCCTAGTTTTGCAAGGATAGGCCCTCAGGCGCCTAAATTTTGCAGTTTTCATGAGCATGTGAACATTGTCACCTCTTAATCTGCACCTTTTCTACACCTTCCTGGCAACTTGCCATATTGAACACCTCCATACTAACAACCTTCCATAGTGAAGATCTACACTGATTCTCTTGTTAGAGCTAGCCTCGTGTCTCAATTCAACATTTGTCACACTATCATTCTCCACTGAACTGACATGTACATGATGCTAATCCATGTTATGAGAGGGTTGCAACTCTATCCCTCCGGGCAATCATCACATTGCTCTATGGTATACTAACTTACAGGCAGATGAAGCATGTAAAGCAATGATCGCAAAGCAGACAATGGAACTTGAAAGCAAAAGCATAGTTGAAGCATAGAAATGAAATAAAAACGTGCATTTCAGCGTCCTTTGTGAAGGCGCTTAGATCCTTGCACACTAGCTACTGCAGCTGCACCAGCTGTAGCACGTGACATTGTGCCTGTTGCTACTCCTGATGTAGAGCCTGCTGCTGAGGCTGTAGCTATACGTGAGGCTGCAGCTCTTGCTGAGGCTGCAGCTGCACTTGCTGTTGCAGCTCTTGCTGAGGCTGCAGCTACACCTAAGGTTGTAGCTTTTGCTGATGCTGCAGCTGTTACAGCGGTGCTCCTCGTAGTTCCAGCACTTGCTCCAGCTGCTGCCACAGCTGAGGATGCTGCTCCAGCAGCCTCCACATCGTTGCGCTTGCGAAGACGTTGCCGAAGGATCCTTGACACCTCCTCCACAGCTGCATCTGTAGCCTCCTCTATCTCCTCATTTCTCCCATCATCTCCATCATCCTCCATCTGTTCAATCTCCTTGTCCTCCTCAACATCATCCTCATCATCGGTATCCACAGCTTCAGCTGCCCCTGCCCCTCCTGCCACCTCGCACAAGTCTGGGTCATCGGGGTCCACTGCATTTGCAATGTCAGGGTCCCACTCGAAGTCGCAGTCATCTTCATCCTCCACTTCACCATCCACGTCACTCCCACTCTCCCCTGCCTCCTCCTCCGCAGCCTCTGCGAGCTCTGTTGTCATCTTCTTTGCCTTCTTCTTACCGTACATCCGTGTCAGATGCACGTTTGTGCGGACCAGCATCTCCAATGTTGACACTTTCAGGCGGTTGCGGCGGGCCGTCTGGATCAGCTCATGCTTGGAGAAGACACGCTCATTGCCGCTACTACTACAAGGCTGTGCCAGCAGCTTCATGCTAAGGGCTCGCAGAATGGGAAGGCCCATCATGTGGCGGGCATGCCACCTGAACGCAGGCAGCTTGCCCGCCACCACCAGCTCCACCGCCTCCTTGGCCCGCAGCACATCCTTCACCTTGGAGGGCTCCTCCTCCAAGGAAACTCTGCCGTTCTCAAATGCCTCAAGCTCCCCATCCAGGGTGTTGTGGTCGCGTCCCTCGGGCACCAGCGCCACGACCACCGTGTTCCACGCCTCCACCACCTTCTTGTCCCCATCAAACTTGTGGCCGAAATGTTGCGGGTGGCAATGACGTGCTGCGGCATAGATGGGACAGGACATCTGGTTTGTCCAGCGAAAGCTGAGGCGGGATGCCATGAACTTCACCCACTTAGGGTTGACTGGGGCACGCCGGCTACCACGGGACACAGCAAGAGAGTTCACAGACTCAGTGGCATCCAACAGCGCTTCAAAAACAATGCCCGCAGTGCCCCCCGAACTGTCAGCCTTGCGTATTGCAAGGACAATTGGCAACATGAGCCTTGCCATTGCCTTGACCTGGACCCAGAACACCCCCATCCTCACAATCCTGTGCTCTTCCTTTTTTTTTGCCTTCCAACCAGCATCCTTGCCCACACTCCCAAAGTCAGTCCACCTAGCACTGCTCACAATTTTCACCAGAGTCTCCCGCAAGGTCAAGAGCCTCTCAAGCATCTTGTGCACTGAGCCAAAACGAGTAGCAACAGAGGGCAACAGGACCAGCCCACCCTCGGCCACCAGCCATGACCTCAAAATGTCCTTGTTTCTAAAGAAAGAGACAATGCGCTCGCTCTTGGAGATGACATTCTGCCCCCACTCTGTCTTTGCAGCATCCTTCAACACAAGATCAAGGGAGTGAGCAACACAGTGGCTGAAGAACACTATAGGGTGCTTAAGCCTGAGCTCATTATAGGCCTTCTTGTTCGTTGATGCGTTATCAGTGATAACCATCACCACCTTCTCAGCGCCCACCTCTACAATTGCATGGTCGATGACTGCAGCCACGTGGTTTGCATCTCTTACCACCCCACTGGCATCCCTTGAGAAGAGGTGCGCGGTGCCTTTTGCGTTGGTGGCCATTGCAGAGTAGATTGGCCGGATTTAGATGTCCGACCACTCGTCAACCCCAAGCGACACGCCGAAAATGTCCCAGCCTTCTCGCAGTGGCATCTCCACCTGTGCTAGCTCTGCGTCCATGTCTGGGAGCAAGCTGTCTATCACAGTGCCCTTGGCAGGCAGCCTGAAAGCTCCATTCATCTTACATGCATCCTCTACCAGCTCGAAGACGGTGCCGTCCTGGCAAAAGGATAGTGGGAGGGCGTTCTTGGCCATCACCTTCACAATGGTGCGCTGGCACTTCTTGTTGGCAAGGATGGAAAGGTGCTCAGACATGAGTGATTGTCGAGCATTGTTGAGGGATGACGCGTCAACTGAAGAGCTGCGCAGGGTGTCTGGGACAAGTGAAGCTGTAGGTACAAAAGGAGCCTGGAATGCACCATCAGCTTCGCCGCTGCTGCCGATACCGCCTGCTGTTGCACGGAGCTCCTGACGCTTGCGCTCCTTCACCATGGCGGTCCAGCCGACTGGGTGGCCATTTCCTCCCCAGGAAAGACCCCCGCTGTTGTACAAAGTCTCATCGAAGGGGGTGAAGGTGTCGGGCGGATTTGCAAGCGGCAGAAGGCCTAACAGCGCACGTGCAGCAGGAGGAACCACGCTACACTTCTTGATGTTGCCCACGGGATGTCCAAAGTGGCCACGCATGCGGTCACTTCCGCCAGAAGCCACCTTCCCGCAGGACCCGCAAATCCAGCCCGGGTATCGAGCTTGAGTTGGGTTCGGCCAGAAGTACTTGCTCAGTGCCCTGACAAGGAGGTCGCCTGTGAGGACAGGTGACCAAGACGAGGAGATGTTCTGTGCGCAGGTGGGAGACCTGCCCCTACCCGCCATGGTGGCGAGACACGTGAAACAATCACATGAGCCGACTGCTTCCCCTCTAATCTCCCACGGAGCGCTTGAGGCGCCACATAGGCACTGGTCTCCAACATCCACCTAGGCATTTTGACGTGTTTGCTGGCTTTTTACTGGTCACTCTGTAGCCGTAAAATTCCACACGAGAGAACCACACACATAACATGTGCGAAGCACGCAGTATGCAAGCATCTACGTTGTGTGTGACCGATGGCTTAAAGCTGTCCTAACTTCAAACCGATGTGTCATCGATGCACACGAGGCAAACAACAACATGAATTCTCAAGTGCCAGTTGGCACATGGGATGACTCGCGCCTCGCCCTAAATGCAAGCAAGCCACAGATGACGGGCCCCGACAATAATATGTGCCCTCCGAGGGCTGACACTGGCTTAAAAAATAATGCTAATTATGTGGGCTAACTGGTCCCACCCAAGACTGGGGTAAAACCTGTGCCCGATAGTGATTAGGGAATTAAGTCAAGTCAAACTCCAAGTCGACTTGGATCGACTTGGCGACTCCGACTTGACCCCCAAAAGTTGAGAGGCGAAGTAAACATGGGCCTGCATGTCAACGAGCAGCTTCAGCAGCGCTGCGGCTACTGTTACTTTGCCTTGCGCGTCAAACGCCGCAGCCAACGAGGACGAGCCGGATGAAGTCATCTTTGCGTCCAGTACAACTTCTTCCTCAACGGGTCCTCCGGTTACCGCCTTGTCACCGAAGTGCGTGGTTGGCCTTGGGCACGGATCCGCCAAGGAGACGAGATGCGTGCTGGTCTATGCTGACCAGGAGAGGTCGCCACGAAGAAAATTGTTCCCCTGAGCCAAGGGTCGCTCTGATACCAAGTGTGAACTGGGCGCGCTGTGCTAGCCTAAACCGGATGGTGTAGGCACCAACCGGCGGCAACGGCGACCAAAGGGAGGCCGGTGCATACCAACCCGGGGTTGCAGAAGCATAGGATTGTCTTGGGGGAGCACAAAAATACGTGTGGCACAGTGGGAGTAAACTGTACTCGTTATTCAAGTGTCAACATACAAGACTATATGTACATGATGACATATCCTAGGCGACCCGAGGTCGCCGAGCCGTGCGCGGCTTTGTAAGGACCTAGGATGAGCGTTATTGCCTCATAATTGCATAGCTCATCTTCCAAGCTTTCCAACGCACTAAGAATCACATCATTCCGTGAAGGAACGGCCGAGATATGGCCGTTTTCGTGAACCACGGCAATCTGCCGCTGGCAGCACCACTAGCGGCGGTGACGGCCGCTCGAAGCGCCTTTTCTGGTAATAACACACCGTGGCGCCATTCCAAAGCATCATTGGCCCTCAATGATCCTTGACTCGTTGACTATCCGGGCCCCAAGGCGCGCTTCGGCCTTGATGGGTCTTCCGAGGGTCGAGCCTTGGTCTTTGGGGACGATTTCCCGTCACATTTTTCCCCTCGGCCGGTCCAACCTTTGGCCGGATGTATCTTCCTGAATTCTTGATGGATCGACCCCTTTCTTGGGTTGATCTCGCACGGTTTTTCCTGTAAATTCTAAATCCACAGTGAGCTTGTACATTAAAGGAAGCCACAAGCCGCAATCAGTGCCGTTGGCACTGTCCGGCTTACATCGACATTCGTGGGCACTGGATCCGTTCAAAGGTGAAAGACAGCACGATTAAACTCGTGCATGTGTCAGGCACTAAGCAAGCAACCGACTTTCTGATGAAGAGCATCTCAAAGGAAATTTTCTACAGGTGTGCGGGGCAGTGTGGTCTCACCTCCAATGCCCTCTTGCAGTATGTGCGGAAGCGGCCGGTCGTGGAGGGGACGCGGAAGTCGAACACACGCAGCTCCGCCATCGCGCAAGCCTGCTTTAAGCACATGGAATTCACGTGCTTCATGGTTCAAGAGACAACATCAACTGAAGCAAAAAATATGACACAGCATCAGACCGTCACTCAACAAATCAACGTGGCTTTCGTGGACCACGGGATGGTGCGAGGCGTTTTGCAAAAGTACCTCCAAAAGGCATTACCACAGAACAACAGAATTTTTTCAGTGGCCTCTAGCTCATTGCAACAGCCCCCGCAGCACCACAACTGGTCTGGCAGGCAGGAGCAGACTCACTATAAAAACAACGTCCTCAATCCTTGCTGCCATCAACAACAGTTTAGGGTTTAGGCTGGAGGATGTGCAGGCAAAGCAGAATCCCTCACTGTTCCAACAGGACCTGTAACAACTGTAAAAACCTGCATCGGCATTAAAAATGGTCAAAAGCAGCCGCTCGACCTCGGAAGAAAAAGGCAGAAAATTCAAGCAACAGGCTTGCGAGCAGTCGGAGAAGCTGGCGAAGACTGCGCAACTAGCACGGTTGCACGGTCGAAACATCCGCACTCTGGAAAACGGGGTGTCGAGTGAGCAGCTGAAGCTGCCCGTGTAGCTACCGTGATTGCAACGTCGGAACAGCCATAGTCAGGAGGTGGGGGTGCCGAGCAAGGGACAAAGAAAACTAGTTGCATTGAATGCACGCAGGCTTGCATCGGGGTTACATAAAAATAGACTCAAGCCGGGTTCAAACATGTTATCTGCCTTGGAAACGGGTTTTGCTCGACCTTCCCCTCCTGTCCGAGAAGTCGTCGTCGGTGAAGTCAAGTGCTTGCTTGCGATGTCCGGTATCTGTTTCGGAAAAAACCCTGGTTGCTATGCAAAGTCTGTCCGATTCGCACGTATTTCTCGGACTGGGAGTCGCTTCCGCAAGGAAAATTGCGCTCAGAGAGGGCCTGTCTTCCGGACGCGACAGAAGTGCTGAAAAAAATACCAAGAAAATACTCTATGGGCTGTCGGTGGACAGAAACACCGACCGCAGACAGTATTGCCGTCACGGAAGTCCTTGTGCAGCGGATTTTCTGACGTCAGCGCTGATTCTTGGATACCGAACCAATTGCATAGGGTTAGTACGTAACCCCAAAAAAACAAAGAACAGCAGCGAAGCAGCAAGTGAGCGGACGTGGAGCTCGCAGCAGCCCGTCCTGCAGCCTGCCTCTCGCTACTGATGTCAGCAAGCAAAGGGGAGCGAGTGAAGGATCCGCTCGCTAAGCGGGGCCTGAGCACAAGCAACAAGTGCAGCAGTCGCGGCGATGGACAAAACAAAAGCGGCGGCGGACGAGACAAAATTGGAGATGGACAGGGGACAGCACACACGGAAAGAGGAAGCTACGCCAACTGTCTCCTTGACTACGTAGCAGTTACAGTCTCACCCGTGAGGCTGTGTCCCTCACACGCAAACCGTGCCGAGCAGAACAGGCCCTCTCCTTCACCAGCAAATTCAGAAGACACGCCCCAGATCAAATGAAAGAGTGCGATAACGACCAGCGCAGATGATCCGACCAAGAACGATGCTTTTCAGACGACACGTCGCGGACAACGAGGACTGAAATGGGTCTTCCAACAGGAGAGTAATAGTAAAGCGGTTGTTACTGCTACAGACAAGCTGCTTGCAAGTGAAAATGGCAAGGACATCTCCATAACGTCCAAGACGCCTTTTGTACTGCTCCAGCGACTGGAAAGTCAATAGACAACCCATAAATCTTTTTTGTGGAAGATTCTCCCACTCCAGAGGAGCAGGAAGGATGCAAGAAGGAGTCCAAGGGGACAAACCAACATGCACACCTTCAGCCCCATGAAGGACCACGCGAGTTGCTCTTGCATGAAGCAAGCGAGAATTTTCTGGAGTGGCCCGAACTCGACCCGGAAGTTTTCGGGTATGACAGCTTGCAGGAATCACTTACCAAAAGTCCAAAAATAGGTCCTGAAGTGACCCCAACACTAAGTCAAAAGGAAACATTTTTTTCCTCAGGTGCAGAAGCTGATACTGACAATTTTCCAGATTTCCCACTCAGCGAAGAGGACACTTAGCTCCATTTCCTCGACGAAGATTTCAGGGAGTCACTTGAGGAATTTTCCAGGAGGTCGCAATAGTGACACGGTTCAAACCACCATTGCACCAATTGCAGAGTATTGAGAGGTGCGATTACTACACTGGTGTGGTGAAGACGGCACTGCATTTGGAGCATTGTATGGAAAGTTACGGAATTTACGGTGAATTCCTGGGTCCACATCTACTGAGAATACTCTCCTGTACAGGCCACATAAATTCTCTCAACCAACCCTGAAGCAGCCTAAGTGGCCTGGTGTGTAATATAGTGTACTGGCATGCGCAAGAGGGCTGCGCATGCCTCTAGTTAGCTCTAGGAAGGAAGGGGAGCTACCTACTGCGCAGCACTGCATAGTTACTTTGGTCAGGGAGTCCTTTAGCTGACTCGACAGGAATCATGCACCCTGAGCATGAGGCCTACACTGCATCATCAGCCACATGCATGAAGCCTGGGACTTTCAACCAACATGGGCCAATCTGGTACGAGCTTCAAGAGGCTCCTGATCGACGGATCTGGTACAACAGCATGGCAAGATCAACGGCCGTTAGAGGAAAATCTGAAGAGCAAGCAACCTCCATGGGAAACGTCACCTGAAGACCTGACAAAGCTTCCTCAAGGAGGAAGCTTCTTCCTAGGGCAAGAGGGATGCCAGGAACAACTACGACCTACAGGAAGCTTCACCTGGAAGGAAGCTTCCCCAAGAGGCAGCAGACCTGAACCACCTGAAGGAAGCTTCTCCTTCAGGTGGTCAACTTGCCAGATCCATAGGTATAAAAAGCAAAGCTCCCCTCAGTTCAGATCTATCTCAGCATTCTACAAGCATTCAGCTCTGCTCAAGCCTCTGACTCTGGAGCCCAAGACCAAGACTCTGCTGGAGATCCCTCCAAAGCCCCTATAAGCCTGGCAAGGTCTGCCAGCCTGGGTGGAGGCTACCCTGGAGGCCAGTCAACCTGGAGACTGCACCAAGACCCTTGCCACGATGGCCTACAAGGCATACCAAGGCGTTGCCCCTCTGTGGGCCAGGAGCTGTGCTAGCCTAGCTTGCCTAGGATTTTCCATATACCATACTTGTACTTTGTATCAATCAAGTTTTCAGTCCAGATTTCCCAACCCTTTCCCTGCTATTGTACAAGCTACGCTGTTGATCACCCAAAGATCCTACCAGCAAGGGTCCTAGCCCTTGCTGTCTGTCTCACAAAATCAACGATTTGCATAGTAAATACTTTCAATCTCAGCCCCAAATTACATTCGGGGTTGAGAGTTCTATTCTTTTGCACGGGCATCTGCTGGGCCGAGCAGATGCTCGCGCTTTGCATGGGTGTCTCGGACCCCCCACGCAAACCCCACGCAAACCCCTCCCTCGAAAAATCACAAACACCTCAAAAGAGGGGTTTGTGATTGTTCGAGGAGCTTGATGACGTTAGCATTCTGACGCTGCATTTCATGCAGCGACGACATAGCTTTTTGTGTGGATACGTAGTTCCTTTTTTTCAACTTGTGGATATAACGGCTTTAATTTTTTCCGTACTGGGCATGCTGTTCCAATTGTTCCAAGGTGCGGGCACGCCAGCTTTAGATTTGGACATGGTGGGTATCTAATCTTTCCGCCCCTTTTCCTTCTATGTCGCTCCTCCTTGGCTTCACCCTGTCCTGTTTCACGAAATTGGTCGTCATGGTAAACTCTTTGGACTCAACGACCCGGCTTCAAACAGGGTCAAAATGCATATGAAGGAAAATAAATTCAACCACCGTAATAGAGGAAGGTAGATAAATTAAAGGGTACACTTGCCGTATACCCACTGTCGTCGCAACTAATGTACACCTTCCCCATTTTTTGCTGAAAAAGAATGGGACGGCCACTTTAACAGAAAAATACCTATAACGACCAGTAAATGCAGAGAATAATTTTGAGGTCCACTGTTTAAAACTAATTCTCCGGATGTCCACCGAGCTAAAAATCATATGGGGAACAATGTTATTCTCCGCATACCCACTTTCACTCTCCACCGACATACGCTCGACAACATGAAAAGAAATCCTTAGTCATTGACGCAAACACAGATTAGGTCCCATATGGCAATAGTTTTTTTATTAAAAAAATATATATACATAGCGACAGTTGAAAATGACTTACATGCTCATGATATTTATTTGTATATTTTCAGTGTTTCTCTACCTTCGCGGGTCTCTCTTTCACACTCTCCCCCCATCGCTCTTTCTCACTGTCTTTGTGTTTTTATGACTTTCGCTCTGCTTAATAGTCCTCGAACTAGAAGAAAAGAGTATCGGTACCGGTATCGGCATCGAGCTGGACGGCTGCTCGATACTGACGCAGATACCCTTGATAGCCGTGATACCAGCACAAGGGCTTGATACCGGCGACGCTGGGACTTCGACGGGCTAGCTGGCGGCAGCGTGCCAGCCTGTCGACTCCCTGTTTGACTATCGGGCTGTCGACCGGACGAGGTCCGATCGACAGCTTGTAATTTTTTTTGTGCTCTTCTCATGTCGATGACGTCGATATGAGAAATACACCCAAAACAAATCGACGTCGACAACGAATCGGTGTTCATTTTTGCGCTGCAAATAAAGACGTCAAGTCAACGTAAAAAAATGTTTTCGGTGCGTGGAAGAGATTTTACGAAAACAACTACGTTGCTCAATTGTTTTTCACATCATAGAAAACTGAAGTGAACAGTTTTAAGTGAACAGGACTGTTTGCTCGTTAACGTAACGAACGAGCAAAAACGTCCTTGAACGGGTCCGTAGATCCAGGGCCAATAGGCCCATTCGAGGGATTTTTTGCTCATTTGCGTTGCGAACGAGCACATAACGCGACCGCGGACACCCACGGTTGCGTGATTGTGATGTACTCGGAAGACCAGTGGCCAATGTCCAACGAAGAAAAAAGAGACTTCTTAAGTAGGTATAAATGATCGGCTACTTTCCAGGTCGTCCCCATTTTCACGCGACCATCTCTGAGACGCCCCCATTCTGAGAAAAATGGCTAGGCCGCCCCCATTCTGAAAACAACTGGCTAGGTCGCCCCAATTTTTTTATAAGATTCCCAGCTTGCCCCCATTCTGAGGATTATGGCTACGTTGCCCCCATTTCTTCAACAAGATATCGAGGGTTTCGGGTTAGGGATGTCGACGTCCGCGGAGGCCTGCGAGGACGTCATCGTTCGGACGTGCAGCATCACTGAACGAACGAGACCCCCCCCCCCCCCCCCCCCCCCCCAGCACCCAGCATGCCCCGTCGCCCCGACACAACCAGACCCCACGAAGACGTGCAGGACGCGATACCTCTACGATAAGAAAGCGTGAAACGTCCCTTTGTAACGACCTATGACTATAATAGCACTAAAATATAAAACAATACTTCACTACCAGTGCAAATACGTATACATACATGTATACATATACATATAGTCATGCATATACCTGACACCTGGCATATGCATAATAATGTACCTATACATATGCATAAGGATCTACGTCTACATATACATGTATATATACATACAAATATAAAAAAACATCCATACATACATACATACATACATACATACATACATACATACATACATACATACATACATACATACATACATACATACATACATACATACATACATACATACATACATACATACATACATA
>SZWC01015338.1:29821-70182 GCA_023375785.1 Penium margaritaceum | reverse complement strand
GACCACATTGGTGGCCGGGGGGGGGGGGCTGTCACAAAACGTGAGGACGTTTAATGCATTGGAAGCATGGGACGAACCGCAGAAGGGGAACCAACCACGGAGGAAATCAAGCAGAGATAGGCAGGGCAGCAGGCGGACGAGGCAGTCAAGGAAGCAACAACCAACCAGCATGGAAGTCAGCGCCTCAATCACGGGGAGAGCATCCGAGGACGCACCGCGGAAGATGAAGATTCAAGAAATAACAAGATGACCACGTGTACGAGCCGCGGATGAAGAAGAAGACTTAGGAATAAGGATGATGTTCCTTGAGTGTGAGGACGAGACCAGCGGTGCATAGCCGTACCGCGTGGAGTCCAAGTAAGGGGAAAGAGGATGATATGAGAGGGATGAGACCGCCGGCGTGTAGACACGCCATGCAGAGTCCCAACTAGATAAGGCCTAGGCAGTAGTAGCACAAGTTGTCCTTCAGTCCTGATTTCTCTCGACTAGATACTCCGCTAGATCATGTACTCTGTTCCTGACTATCAAAGAAATTTGCCGCTCCCATATGTACTCTCCACATTCCGCGTCCTTGCCTTGTGTTGCCTCTGATGTCATAGTTGCGGACTGCGGGATCAAGTGCGCGAGTGACCAAAACCCGAGTTGAAATGAACTGTCCAAGGTGCCCATGCCTGCACACGGCCGCAAAACGAGATTACACGGAGAGGATCTGGAAGCAACGAGGTGGCGGCTCACGTGTAGCAAGAAGTGGACCACGGAGTGTCACTTACCGGTGAGGATCCCACGTGTAAGCTCAGACCTGCAATCCGCGGAATTGTTTCTTCTCAAGGTCATGACCGTAGATTTCTAGCTAAGCAAGCCCCAGACAAGCAGCTACTGCTGTGGTTGTGCAGAGTCCGCGGATAGCGCGAAGCAGAGCAGACGTGGAGAAAGTTAAGGACGCGGCAAAATTGGGGGCATCACGGGTATCACTAGCAAGCACAAGGACCTTCAATAAGTTGTGGCACGGTGTGGATACCATGCACGCCGACCAACCATAGTAGGCATGTATCACTAACCATGACCAAAGAATGTGACTATGTGTGGTAAACTTTGACAACTCATAACACGAGTCACAAATGGTCAGAGTGGAAGAAAATGGGTTGTGAATACTAGTTATCAACTAGCAAGTACAAATGTTTTCCATATGTAGTGGCATATTGTGGCTACAATGCATAGTGACCAACCAAAGCATGCATATGTCACTGACCATGACCAAAGAATTTCACTTCATGTGGTCAATGTTGACAACTCAGAGTACAAGTCACATATATGCAGAGGGGGTAACAATGGTTTGGAAACACTAGCTATCAACTAGAAAGCACAAAGACCTTCAATAAGTTGTGGCACGGCTTGGTAACCATGTATAGTGACAAACCAAAGTAGGCATTTATCACTAACCATGACCAAAAGAATTTCACAGTGTGTGGTCAACGTTGAAAACTCATAACACGAGTCCCTAATGGTCAGAGGGGGAAACAATGGGTTGGGAACACTAGTTATCAGCTAGCAAGTACACGTACTTTCAATATGTAGTGGCACAGTGTGGCTACAATGCACAGTGACCAACCAAAGTATGCAAATAACACTGACCATGACCAAATAACTTCACTTCATGTGGTCAACGTTGACAACTCACAACACGAGTCACAGATAGTCAGATGGATGAACAATGGTTTGGGAAGAATAGCTATCAACTAGACAGCACAAAGACCTGCAATACGTGGTGATACGACGTGGTAACCATGTGCAATGAACAACAAAAGTAGGCATATGTCATCGACCATGACCAAAAGAATTTGATAGTGTGTGGTCAACGTTGAAAACTCATAACACAAGTCAAAAATGGTCAGAGGGGGAAACAATGGGTTGGGAACACTAGTTAACAACTAGCAAGTACAAAGACCTTGAACAAGTAGTGGCACGGTGTGGCTAGCGTGAAGAGTGACCAATCAAAGGATGCATACGTCATTGACTATGACCAAAGAAGTCCACAATGTGTGGTCAACATTGACAACTCATAACACGAGTCACAAACAGTCACAGGGAGAGACAATGGTTTGGGAACCATATGTATTGACTAGAAAGGACAAAGAACTTCAATACGTAGTCGCACGGTGTGACTACCATGCACACCAAACAACCAAACTAGGCATATGTCACTGACCATGACCAAAGAATTTCAATATGGGTGGTCAATGTTCACCAACTATAACACGAGTAACAAATGGTTAGAGGTGGAAACAATGGTCTGGGAATATCAGTTCTCAACTAGCAAGTACAACGAAATTCAATCAGTAGTAGCACGGTGTGGCCACCATGCACAGCGACCAACCAAAGGAGGCATATGTACTGCCTTTGACCAAAGAAATCTGCTGTGTGTGGTCAACGTTGACAACTCATAATACGAGTCACATATGATCAGAGGGGGAAACAAAGGTTTGGAAATACCAGGTATCAACTAGAAAGCACACGGATCTTCAATTAATTGTGGCACGGTGTGGATACCATGCCCGATGACGAACCAAAGTAGGCATATGTCACTAACCATGACCAAAGAATGTCACTATGTGTGGTAAACTTTGACATGTCATAACACGAGTCACAAATGGTCATAGTGGGAGATAAAGGTTTGTAAATACTAGTTATCAACTAGCAAGTACATATACTTTCCATATGTAGTGGCAATATGTGGCTACAATGCATAGTGACGAACAAAAGCATGCATATGTCACCAACCATGACCAAAGAATTTCACTTCATGTGGTCAACGTTGACAACTCACAACACGAGTCACAGATAGTCAGAGGGGGTAACAAAGGTTGGGAAGACTAGCTGTTAACTAGAAAGCACAAAGATCTTCACTACGTAGTGACACAGCGTGGTAACCATGTACAGTGACCAATCAAAGTAGGCATGTCACCGATCATGACCAAAATGATTCCACAGTGTGTGGTCAACGTTGAGAACTCATAACACGAGTCACAAACGGTCAAAGGGGGAAACAATGGGTTGGGAACACCAGTTATCAACTAGAAAGTACAAATACCTTTAACAAGTAGTCGCACTGTCTGGCTAGCGTGCACAGTGACCAACCAAAGGATGCATACGTCACTGACTATTACTGAAGAAGTCCACTATGTGTGGTCAACATTGACAACTCATAACACGAGTCACAAATGGTCAGAGGGAGAGACAATGGTTTGGGAACCCTATGTATAGACTAACAATGATAAAGAACTTCAATACGTAGTGGCAGGGTGTGGCTACTATGCACACCAAACAACCAAACTAGGCGTATGTCATTGACCATGACCAACGAATTTCAACATGGGTGGTCAACGTCCACCAACCATAACACGAGTCACAAACGGTCAAAGGGGGAAACAGTGGTGTGGGAATATCAGTTATCAAGTAGCAAGTACAGCGACCTTCAATGAGTAGTAGCACAGTGTGGCTACCATGCACAATGACCAACCAAAGTAGGCATGTGTACTGCATTTCGCCAAAGATATCCGCTGTGTGTGGTCAACGTGAAAACTCACAATACGTGTAACAAATGGTCGGGGGGAAAACAATGGATCATTGTTTTCCCCACGACCATTTGATAGTTGATACCTTGTGGGATCACCAGGTATCAACTAGCAAGCACAAGGAACTTCAATAAGTTGTGGCACGGTGTGGATACCATGCACGATGACCAACCAGAGCAGGCACATGTCACTGACCATGACCAAAGATTGTCACTATGTGTGTTAAACTTTGACAACTCACAACACGAGTCACAAATGGTCAGAGTGGAAGATAATGGTTTGTGAATACTAGTTATCGACTAGCAAGTAAAAACACTTTCCATATGTAGTGGCACAGTGTGGCCACAATGCATAGTGACCAACCAAAGTATACATATGTCAGTGACCATGAGCAAAGAATTTCACTTCATGTGGTCAATGTTGACAACTCATAGCACAAGTCACAGATAGTCAGAGGGGGTAACAATGGTTTGGGAAAACTAGCTATCAACAAAAGAGCACATAGAAATTCAATACGTAGTGACACGGCGTGGTACCTATGTACAATGACAAACCAAAGTAGGTATATGTCACTAACCATGACCAAAAGAATTTCACAGTGTTTCGTCAACATTGAAAACTCATAACACGAGTCGCAAATGGTCAGAGGCGGAAACTATGGGATGGAAATACTATTCATCAACTAGCAAGTACAAATACCTTTTACATATAGTGGCACAGTGTAGCTACCGTGCACAGTGACGAACTAAATGATGCATACGTCACTGAATATGACGGTAGAAGTCCACTATGTGTGGTCAACATTGACAACTCATAACACAAGTCACAAATGGTCAGATGGAGAGACAATGGTTTGGGAATCCTACGTATCGACTAGGAAGGACAAAGAACTTCAATATGTACTGGTACGGTGTCGCTACTATGGACAGCAAACAACCGAACTAGGCATACGTCACAAACGATGACCAAACAATTTCAATATGGGTGGTCAACGTTCACCAACCATAACACGAGTCCCAAACGGTCAGAGGGGGAAACAATGGTCTGGGAATATCAGTTCTCAAATAGCAAGTTCAACAACCTTTAATCAGTACTAGCACGGTGTGGCTACCATGCATAATGACCGATCAAAGTAGGCATATGTACTACCTTTGACCAAAGAAATCCGTTGTGTGTGGCCAACGTTGACAGCTCATAACACGAGTCACAAATGGTAAGAGGTGGAAACAATGCTTTGGGAACACCAGGTATCCACTAGCAAGCACAAGAACCTTCAATAAGTTGTGGCATGGTGTGGATACCATGCACGATGACCAACCAAAGTAGGCACATGCCACTGACCATGACCAAAGAATGTCACTATGTCTTGTAAACACCGACAACTCATAACACGAGTCACAAATGATTAGAGTGGACGATAATGGTCTGTGAATACCTGTTATCGACTAGCAAGTACAAACACCTTCAATATGTAGTGGCACACTCTGGCTACAATGCACAATGACCGACCAGAGTATGCATATGTCACTGCCCATGACCAAAGAATGTCACTTCATGTGGTCAACGTTGACAACTCACAACACGAGTCACAGATAGTCAGAGGGGGTGACAATGGTTTGGTAAAAATAGCTACCCGCTAGAAAGCACAAAGACCTTCAACACGTAGTGACACGCCGTGGTAACCATGTACAATGACCAACCAAAGTAGGCATATGTCACCGACCATGACCAAAAGAATTTCACTGTGTGTGGTCACCATTGAAAACTCATGACACGGGTCACAAATCGTCAGAGAGGGAAACAATGGGTTGGGAACACTAGTTTTCAACGAGCTAGTACAAATACCTTCAATGAGTAGTGGGACAGTGTGACTAGCGTGCACAGTGTCCAATAAAATGATGCAGTTTTGTTGACTATCACAGAAGAAGTCCACTATGTGTGGTTAACATTGACAGCTCATAACACGAGTCAAAAATGGTTAGAGGGAGAGACAATGGTTTGGGACTCCTATGTATTGACTCAAAAGGACAAAAAACTCCAATACGTAGTGACACGGTGTGGCTACTATTCACACCAAACTACCAAACTAGCCATATGTCACTGACCATGACCAAAGAATTTCAATATGGGTTGTCAACGTTCACCGACCAGAAGACGAGTCACAACTGGTCAGAGGGGGAACCAATGGTCTGGGAATATCAGTTTCAACTAGCAAGTACAACAACCTTCAATCGGTAGTAGCACGGTTTGGCTACCATGCACAACGACCGACCAAAGTAGGCATGTATACTGCCTTTGATGAAAGAAATCCGCTGTGTGTGGTGAACGTTGACAACTCATGATACTAGTTACAAATAGTCAGAGGGGTAAAGAATTGTTTGGGAACACGAGGTATCAACAAGCAAGCACAAGGACCTTCAATAAGTTGTGGCACGGTGTGCATACCATGCACGATGACCGACCTACATAGGCATATGTCACTAACCATAACCAAACAATGTCACTATGTGTGGTAAACTTTGACAAATCACAACACGAGTCACAAATGGTGAGAGTGGAAGACAATGGTTTGTGAATACTAGTTCTTGACTAGAAGGTACAAATACCATCAATATGTAGTGGCACAGTGTGGCAACAATACACAGTAACCAACCAAAGTATGCGTATGTCACTAACCACGACCAAAGAATTTCACTTCACGTGGTCAACGTTGACAACTGACAACACGAGTCACAGATAGTCAGAGGGGTTAACAATGGTTTGGTAAGACTAGCTATCAACTAGAAAGCACAAAGACCTTCAATACGCAGTGACACGACGTGGTAACCAAAGTAGGCATATGTCACCAACCATGACAAAAAGAATTTCTCAGTGTGTAGTCAATGTTGAAAACTCATAACACAAGTCACAAGTGGTCAGAGGGGGAAACAATGGATTGGGAACACTAGTTATCAAGCAGCAAGTAGAAAGACCTTCAACAAGTAGTGGCACGGTGTGGCCAGCGTGCAAAGTGATCAATCAAAGGATGCATACGTCACTGACTATGACCGAAGGAGTCCACTATGTGTGGTCAACAGTGACATTTCATAACACAAGTCACAAATGGTCACAGGGAGAGACAATGGTTTGGGAACCATATGTATCGACTAGAAAGGACAAAGAAGTTCCATACGTAGTGGCACGGTGTGACTACTATGCATACCAAACAACCAAACTAGGCATATGTTACTGACCATGACCAAAGAATTTCAATATGGGTGGTCAAAGTTCACCAACCATAACACGAGTAACAAACAGTCAGAGGGGGAAACAATGGTCTGGGAATATCAGCTCTCAACTAGCAAGTACAAAAAAATTCAATCAGTATTAGCACGGTGTGGCTACCATGCAGAACGACCAAGCAAAGTAGGCATATGTACTGCCTTTCACCAAAGAAATCCGCTGAGTGTGGTCAACATTGAAAACTCACAATACGAGTCACAAATGGTCAGAGGGGAAAACAATGGTTTGGAAACACCAATTATCAATTAGCAAGCACAAGGACATTCAATAAGTTGTGGCATTGTGTGGATACCATGCAGGACGACCAACCAAAGTAGGCACATGTCACTGACCATGACCGAAGAATGTCACTATGTGTGGTAAGCTTTGACAACTAAAAACACGAGTCACAAATGGTCAGAGTGAAAGATCATGGTTTGTGAATAATACTAATAATTATGGTAATGGTAGTAATAATGATAATGGTTTATCGAAGAGCAAGTATAAATATGTTCAATATGTAGTGATACAGTGTGGCTACCATGCACGGTGACCAACCAAAGTATGCATATGTCACTGACCATGACCAACGAATTTCACTTCATGTGGTCATGATGACAACTTTCAACACGAGTCACAGATAGTCACAGGGGGGGAACAATGGTTTGGGAACACTATCTATGAACTAGAAAGCACAAAGACTTTCACTAAGTAGTGACACGGCGTGGTAACCATGTACAGTGACCAACCAAACTAGACATATGTCACTAACCATGACCAAAGAATATCAATATGGGTAGTCAACGTTGAAAAATCATAACACGAGTCGCCAATGGTCAAAGGGGGAAACAATGGGTTGGTAACACTAGTTATCAACTAGCATGTACAAATACCTTCAACAAGTAGTGGCATGGTGTGGCTAGCGTCCACAGTGACCAATCAAAGGATGCATACGTCACTGACTATGACCGAAGAGGTCCACTATGTGTGGTCAACATTGAAAACTCACAACACAAGTCACAAATTGTCGGAGGGAGAGATAATGGTTTGGGAATCCTATGTAGCGACTAGAAAGGATGAAGAACTTCAATACGTAGTGGCACAGTGTGACTACTATGCACATTAAACAACAAAACTAGGGATATGTCACTGACCATGACCAAAAAGTTTCAATATGGGTGGTCAACGTTCACCAACCATAACACGATTCACAAATAGTCAAAGGGGGAAAACAATGGTCTGGGAACATTTGTTCTCAACTAGCAGGTACAACGACCTTGATTCAGTAGTAGCACGGTGTTGCTACCTTGCACAACGACTGAACAAAGTAGGCATATGTACTGCCTTTGACCAAAGAAATCCGCTGTGTGTGGTCAACATTGGCAACTTATAATACGAGTCACAAATGGGCAGAGGGGGAAACAATGGTTTGGGAACACCAGGTATGAACGAGCAAGCACAAAGACCTTCAATCAGTTGTGGCACTGTGTGGATACCATGCACGATGACCGACCAAAGTAGGCATATATCTCTGACCATGACCAAATTATTCCACTATGTGTGGTAAAATTTGACAACTCATAACACGCGTCACAAATGGTCAGAGTGGAAGATAATCGTTTGTGAATGCTAGTTATTGATTAACAAGTACAAATACCTTCAATATGTAGTGGCTGTATATGGCTACAATGCATAGTGACCAACCAAAGTATGCATTTGTATGTGACCATGACCAAAGAATTTCACTTCATGTGGTCAACGTTGACAACTCACAACACGAGTCACATATAGTCGGAGGAAGGTAACAATGGTTTGGGAACACCAGGTATCAACTAGAAAGTACAAAAATCTTCAATATGTAGTGACATGGCGTGGTAACCATGTATTGTGACAAACCAAACTAGGCACACGTCACTGACCATAACCAAAGAATTTCAATTTGGGTGGTCAACGATGAAAACTCATAACACGAGTCACAAATGATCAGAGGGGGAAACAATGGGTTCGGAACACTAGTTATCAACTAGCAAGTACAAAGACCTTCAACAAGTAGTGGTACGGAGTGGCTAGCGTGCACAGTGACCAATCAAAGGATGCATATGTCACTGCCTATGACTGAATAAGTCCAATATGTGTGGTCAATATTGATAACTCATAACACAAGTCACAAATGGTCAGAGGGAGAGACAATGGTTTGGGAACCCTATGTATCGACTAGAAAGGACCTCAAACTTCAATACGTAGTGGCACTGTCTGGCTACTATACACACTAAACAACCAAATTAGGCATATGTCACTGACCATGACCAATGAATTTCAATATGGGTGGTCAAAGTTCACCAACCATAACACGAGTCACAAACTGTCAGAGGGGGGAACAATGGTCTGGGAATATCAGTTCTCAAGTAGCAAGTACAACAACCTTCAATCAGTAGTAGCCTGGTCTGGCTACCATACACAACGCTCAACCAAAGTAGGCATATGTACTACCTTTAACCAAACAAATCTGCTCTCTTTGGTCAACGATGAAAACTCATAATACAAGTCACAAATGGTTAGAGGGTGAAACAATGGATTGGGAAGACAAGATATCAACTAGCAAGCACAAGAAACTTCAATAACTTGTGGCACGGTGTGGATTCCATGCACGATGTCCAACCAAAGTAGGCATATGTCACTGACCATGGCCAAAGAATGTCACTATGTGCGGTAAACTTTGACAACTCATAACACGAGTCACAAATGGTCTGAGTGGGAGATAATGGTTTGTGAATAGTAGTTATCGACTAGCAAGTACAAATACCTTGAATGTATAGTGGCACATTGTGGGTACCATGCACAGTGACCAACCAAATTATGCATATGTTGCTGACCATGACCAACGAGTTTCACTTCATGTGGTCAACGTTGACAGCTCACAACACAAGTCACAGAAAGTCAGAGGAAGGTAACAATGGAAGACTAGGTATCAACAATAATGTACAAAGACCTTCAATACATAGTGACACGGCATGGTAACCATGTATAGTGACAAACCAAACTAGGCATATGTCATTGACCATGACCAAAGAATTTCAATATGGGTAGTCAACGTTGAGAACTCATAACACGAGTCACAAATGGTCAGAGGTGGAAACAATGGGTTGGGAACACTAGTTATCAACTAAGAAGAAAAAAGACCTTCAACAAGTAGTGGCATGGTGAGGCTAGCGTGCAAAGTGACAAATCAAAGGATGCATATGTCACTGACTATGAAAAAAGAAGTCCACTCTGTGTGCTCAACATTGACAACTCGTAACACGAGTCACAAATGGTCAGAGGGAGAGACAATGGTTTGGGAACCCAATTTATCGACTAGAAAGGACAACAAACTTCAGTACGTAGTGGCATGATGTGGCTACTATGCACACCAAACAACCAAATTAGGCATATGTCACTGACCATGACCAAAGAATTTCAATATGGGTGGTCAACGTTCACCAACCATAGCACGAGTCACAAACGGTCAAAGGAGGAAACAGTGGTCTGGGAATATCAGGTCTGAACTGGCAAGTACAACGACCTTCAATCAGTAGTAGCATGGTGTGGCTACCATGCACAACAACCGACCAAAGTAGGCATATGTACTGCCTTTGACCAAATAAATCGGCTGTGTGGTCAACATTGACAACTCATTATACAAGTCACAAATGGTCAGAGGGGGAAACAATGGATTGGGAACACCAGACATCAACTAGCAAGCACAAGCACCTTCAATAAGTTGTGGGACGGTGTGGATACCATGCACGATGACCAACCAAAGTAGGCATATGTCACTGACCATGGACAAAGAATGTCAGTATGTGTGGTAAACGTTGACAACTCATAACATGAGTCACAAATGGTCTGAGTGGAAGATAATGGTTTGTGAATACTAGTTATCGACTAGCATGTCCATATACTTTCAATATGTAGTGGCACAGTGTGGCTACCATAAACAGTGACCAACCAAGTTATGCATATGTCACTGACCATGACCAGCGAATTTCACTTCATGTGGTCAACGTTCAGAGCTCACAACACGAGTCAGAGAAAATGAGAGAAAGGTAACAATGGTTTGGGAACACTAGCTAGCAACGAGAATGTACAAAGACCTTCAATACGTAGTGAGACGGCGTGGTAACCATGTACATTGACAAACCAAACTAGGCATATGTCACTGACCATGACCAAGGAATTTGAATATGGATGGTCAACGTTGAGAACTCATAACACGAGTCACAAATGGTAAGAGGGGGAAACAATGCTATGGGAACACTAGTTATCAACTAGCAAGTACAAAGACCTTCAACAAGTAGTGGCACGGTGTGGCTAGCGTGTACAGTGACAAATCAAAGGATGCATACGTCACTGACTTTGACTGAAGAAGTCCACTATGTGTGGTCAACATTGACAACTCATAACACGAGTCAAAAATGGTCAGAGGGAGAGACAATGGTTTGGGAACCCAATGTATCGACTAGTAAGGACAACTAAATTCCACACGTAGTGGCACGATGTGGCTACTATGCACACCAAACAACCAAATTAGGCATATGTCACTGACCATGACCAAAGAATTTCAATATGGGTTGTCAAAGTTCACCAACCATAACACGAGTCACAAACGGTTAGAGGGGGAAACAATGGTCTGGGAATATCAGTTCTGAACTGGCAAGTACGACGACCTTCAATCAGTAGTAGTACGGTGTGGCTACGATGCACAGCGACCGACCAAAGTAGGCATATGTACTGCCTTTGACCAAATAAATCCCATGTGTGTGGTCAACGTTGACAACTCATAATACAATTCACACCCATGGTCAGAGGGTGAAACAATGGAATGGGAACACCAGATATCAACTAGCAAGCACAAGCACCTTCAATAAGTTGTGGCACGGTGTGGATAACATGCATGATGTCCAACCAAAGTAGGTATATGTCAATGACCATGGCGAAAGAATGTCACTATGTGTGGTAAACGTTGACAACTCATAACACGAGTCACAAATGGTCTGAGTGGAAGATGATGGTTTGTGAATACTAGTTATTGACTAGCGAGTACAAATACCTTCAATGTGTAGTGGCATAGTGTGGGTATCATGCACAGTGACCAACCAAATTATGCATATGTCAATGACCATGACCAACGAATTTCACTTCATGTGGTCAACGTTGACACCTCACAACACGAGTCACAGAAGTCAGAGAGAGGTAACAATGGTTTGGGAATACTAGCTATCAACTGTAATGCACATAGACCTTCAATACATAGTGACACGGCGTGGTAATCATGTACAGTGACAAACCAAACTAGGTATATGTCATTTACCATGACCAAAGAATTTCAATATGGGTGGTCAACGTTGAGAGCTCATAACACGAGTCACAAATGGTCAGAGGGAGAGACAACGGTTTGGGAGCCCAATGTATCAACTAGAAAGGACAACAAACTTCAGTACGTAGTGGCACGATGTGGCTACTATGCACACCAAACAACCAAGTTAGGCATATGTCACTGACCAGGACCAAATAATTTCAATATGGGTGGTCAACGTTCACCAACCATAACACGAGTCACAAACGGTCCAAGGTGGAAACAATGGTCTGGGAATATCAGGTCTGAACTGGAAAGTTTAACGACCGTCAATCAGTAGTAGCATGGTGTGGCTACTATGCACAACGACCGACCAAATAGGCATATGTACTGCCTTTGACCAAATAAATCCACTGTGTGGTCAACATTGACAACTCATAATACAAGTCACAAATGGTCAGAGGGGAAAACAATGGATTGGGAATACCAGATATCAACTAGCAAGCACAAGCACCTTCAATCAGTTGTGGCATGGTGTGGATACCATACACGATGACCAACCAAAGAAGGCATATGTCACTGACCATGGCCAAAGAATGTCAGTATGTGTAGTAAACATTGACAACTCATAACACGAGTCACAAATGGTTTGAGTTGAAGATAATGGTTTCTGAAAACTAGTTATCGACTAGTATGTACAAATACTTTCAATATGTGGTGGCACAGTGTGGCTACCATGCACAATGACCAACCAAATTATGCATATGTCACTGACCATGACCAGTGAATTTCACTTCATGTGGTCAACGTTGAGTGCTACAACACGAGTCAGAGATAGTCAGAGGAAGGTAACAATGGTCTGGGAACACTAGCTATCACGTAGAATGTACAAAGACCTTTTATACGTAGTGACACGGCGCGGTAACCATGTACATTGACAAACCAAACTAGGCATATGTCAGTGACCATGACCAAAGAATTTCAATATGGATGGTCAACGTTGCGAACTCATAACACGAGTCACAAATGATCAGACGGGGAAACAATGCATTGGGAACACTAGTTATCAACTAGCAAGTACAAAGACCTTCAAAAAGTAGTGGCAAGGTGTGGCTAGCGTGCACAGTGACAAATCAAAGGATGCATACGTCACTAACTATGAATGAAGAAATCCACTATGTGTGGTCAACATTGATAACTCATAACACGAGTTACAAATGGTCACAGGGAGAGACAATGGCTTGGGAACCCTACGTATGGACTAGTAAGGACAACGAACTTCAATACGTAGTGGCACTATATGGCTACTATGCACGCCAAACAACCAAATTAGGCATATGTCTCTGACTATGACCAAGGATTTACAGTATGGGTGGTCAACGTTCACCAACCATAACACGAGTCAGAAACGGCTACAGAGGGAAACAATGGTCTGGGAATATCAGTTCTGAACTGGCAAGTACGACAACCTTCAATCTGTAGTAGTACAGTGTGGCTAACATGCTCAACACCTAACCAAAGTAGGCATATGTACTACCTTTGACCAAACAAATCCGCTGTCTGTAGTCAACGTTGACAACTCATAACACAAGTCACAAATGGTCAGAGGGAGAAACAATGGATTGGGAAGACAAGATATCAATAAGCAAGCACAAGAACCTTCAATAACTTGTGGCACGGTGTGGATACCATGCACGATGACCAACCGAAGTAGGCATATGTCACTGATCATGACCAAAGAATGTCACTATGTGTGGTAAACTTTGACAACTCATAACACGAGTCACAAATGATCAGAGTGGAAGATAATTGTTTGAAAATACTAGTTACTGACTAGCAAGTACAAATACCTTCAATATGTAGTGGCACAATGTGGCCACCATGCACACTGACCAACCAAATTATGCATATGTCACTGACTATGACCGACGAATTTCACTTCATGTGGTAAACGTCGACAACTCACAACATGAGTCACAGATAGTCAAGGGGTGGTAACAATGGTTTGGGAACACTAGCTATCAAGTAGAAAGCACAAAGACCTTCAATACGTAGTGACACGGCGTGGTAACCATGTAGAGAGACAAACCAAACTAGGCATATGTCATTGACCATGACCAAAGAATTTCAATATTGGTGGTCAGCGTTGAACACTCATAACACGAGTCACAAATGGTCACAGGGTGAAACAATGGTTTGGGAACATCAGGTATCAACTAGCAAGAACAAGGACCTTCAATAAGTTGTGGCATGGTTTGGATACCATGCACGATGACCAACCAAAGTAGGCATATGTCACTGACCATGACCAAGTAATGTCACTATGTCTTGTAAACTTTGCGAACTTATATCACGAGTCAGAAATGGTCAGAGAGGAGGATAATGGTTTGTTAATACTAGTTATCAACAAGCACGTACAAATACCTTCCAAATGTAGTTGCACAATGTGGCTACAATGCAGAGTTACCAACCAAAGTATGCATATGTCATTGACCAAGACCAAAGAACTTCACTTCATGTGGTGAATGTTGACGACTCACAACACGAGTCACAGATAGCCCAAGGGGGTGACAATGGTTTGGGAAGACTAGCTATCAAAAAGAAAGCACAAAGACCTTCAATACGTAGTGACAAGGCGTGGTAACCATGTACAATGACCAACCAAAGTAGGCATATGTCACTGACCATGACCAAAAGAATTTCACAGTGTGTGGTCAACGTTGAAAACTCATAACATGAGTCACAAATGGTGAGAGGGGAAACAATGGGTTGGGAACACTAGTCATCAGCTAGCAAGTACAAAGACCTTCATCAAGTAGTTGCACGGTGTGGCTAGCGTGCACGGTGACCAACCAACGGATGCATACATTACGGACTATGATCAAAGAAATCCAGAATGTGTGGTCAACATTAACAACTCATAACACGAGTCACAAATGGTCGCAGGGAGAGAAAATGGTTTGGGAACCATATGTATTGACTAGAAAGGACAAAGAACTTCAATACGTAGTGGCATGGTGTGACTATTATGCACACCAAACAACCAAACTAGGCATATGTCACTGACCATGACCAAAGAATTTCAATATGGGTGGTCAACGTTCACCAACCATAACACGAGTCACAAATGGTCTGAGGGGGAAACAATGATCTAGCAATATCAGTTCTCAAATAGGAAGTACAATGACCTTCAATCAGTAGTAGCACGATGTGGGTACCATGCACAACGACCGACCAAAGTAGGCATATGTACTGCCTTTGACCAAAGAAATCTACTGGGTGTGGTCAACGCTGACAACTCATAACATGAGTCACGAATGGTCAGATGGGGAAACCATGGTCTGGGAACACCAGGTATCAACTAGCAAGCACAATGACCTTCAATAAGTTGTGGCACGGTGTGCATACCATGCACGATGACCAACCAAAGTAGGCATATGTCACTGACGATGGACAAAGTACGTCACCATGTGTGGTAAACTTCGACATCTCGTAACAAATGGTCATTGTGGAAGATAATGGTTTACTAATACTAGTTATTGACTAGCAAGCACATATACCTTCAATATGTAGTGGCACACTGTGGCTACCATTGACCGTGACCAACCAATTCATGCATATGTCATTGACCATGACCAACGAACTTAATGTGGTCAACGTTGACAACTCACAACAAGAGTCACAGATAGTCAGAGGAAGGTAACAATGGTTTGGGAACACTATCTATCAACTAGAAAGCACAAAGACCTTCAATATGTAGTGACACGGCGTGGTAACCATGTACAGTGACAAACTTAACTAGGCATATGTCGGTGACCATGACCAAATGATTTCAATATGGGTGGTCAACGTTGAACACTCATAACACGAGTCATAAATGGTCAGAGGAGGAAACAATGGGTTGGGAACACTAGTTACGAGCTAGCAAGCACAAAGACCTTCAAAAAGTAGTTGCATGGTGTGGCTAGCGTGCACGGTGACTAGCCAAAGGATGCATACGTTATTGACGATGACCGAAGAAGTCCACCATGTGTTGTCAACATTGACAACTCAGAACACGAGTTGCAAATGGTCAGAGAGAGAGAGACAATGGTTTGGGAACCCTATCCATTGACTAGAAAGGACAAAGAACGTCAATACGTAGTGGCATGGTGTGGTTACTATGCATACGAAAAAACCAAACTAGGCATATGTCAATGACCATGATCAAAGAATTTCAATATGGGTGGTCAACGTTCACGAACCATAACACGAGTCACAAATGGTCAAAGCGGAAACAATGGTCCAAGAATATTGGTTCTCAACTAGCGAGTACAATGACATTGAATCAGTAGTAGCACGGTGTGCCTACCATGCACAATGATCGACCAAAGCAGGCATATGTACTGCCATTGACCAAATAAATCCGTTTTGTGTGGTCAATGTTGACAACTCATAATACGAGTCACAAATGGCCTGAGGGGGAAACAATGGTTTGGGAACACCGGGTATCAACTAGCAAGCACAAGGACCTTCAATAAGTTGTGGCACGATGTGGATACCATTCACCATGACCAACCAAAGGATGCATACGTCACTGACTATGACCGAAGAAGTCCACTATGTGTGGTCAACATTGACAACTCATAACACGAGTCACAAATGGTCAGGGGGGAGACAATGGTTTGGGAACCCTATCTCTTGACTTTAAATGACAAAGAAATTCAATACGTAGTGGCACGGTGTGGCTACTATGCACACAAAAAAACGGAACTAGGCATATGTGACTGATCATGATCAAAGAATTTCAATATGGGTGGTCAATGTTCACCAACCATAACACGAGTCACTAGCGGTCAGAGGGGGATACAATGGTCTGGGAATATCAGTTCTCAACTACCAAGTACAACGCCCTTCAATCAGAAGTAGCACGGTGTGGCCACCATGCACAACGACCGACCAAAGTAGGCATATGTACTGCCTGACCAAACAAATCCGTTGTGTGTGGTCAACACTGACAACTCATAACACAAGTTAGAAATGGTTAGAGGGGGAAACAATGTTTTGGGAACACCGGGTATCAACTAGCAAGCACAAGGACCTTCAATAAGTTGTGGCACGGTGTGGATACCATGCACGATAACCAACCAAAATAGGCATATGCTACTGACCATGACCAATCAATGTCACTATGAGTGGTAAACATTGACAACTCATAACACGAGTCACAAATGGTCCTAGTGGAAGATATTGGTTTGTGAATACTAGTTATTGAATAGCACATACAAATAACTTCCATATGTAGTAGCACAGTGTGGCTACAATACACAGTGACCAACCAAAGTATGCATATGTCACTGACCATGACCAAATGATTTCATTTCATGTGGTCAATGTTGACAACTCACAACACGAGTCACATATAGTCGGCGGGGGTAACAATGGGTTGGGAACACTAGCTATCAGCAAGAAAACACAAAGACCTTCAATACGTAGTGACACGGCGTGGTAACCATGAACAGTAACAAACCAAAGTAGGCAGATGTCACTAACCATGACCAAAAGAATTTCACTGTATGGTTAACGTTGAAAACTCATAACACGCGTCACAAATGGTCAGAGGGGGAAACAATGGGTTGGGAACACTAGTTATCAACTAGCAAGTACAACAACCTTCAACAAGTAGTGGCACGGTGTGGCTAGCGTGCACAGTGACCAATCAAAGGATGCACACGTCACTGACTATGACCGAAGAAGTCCACATTGTGTCATCAACATTGAAAACTCATAACAGGAGTCACAAATGGTCAGAGGGAGAGACGATGGTTTTGGAACCCTATGTATTGACTAGAAAGGACAAAGAACGTTGATACGTATTGGCACGGTGTGTCTACTATGCATGCCAAACAACCAAACTAGGCATATGTCACTGATCATGACCAAAGAATTTCAATATGGGTGGTCAACGTTCACCAACCATAACACGAGTCACAAGCGGTCTGAGAGGGATACAATGGTCTGGGAATATCAGAGCTCAACTAGCAAGTACAACAACTTTCAATCAGTAGTGGCACGGTGTGGCTACCATGCACAACGACCGACCAAAGTAGGCATATGTACTGCCTTTGACCAAAGAAATCCGGTGTGTGTGTTCAACGCTGACAACTCGTAATACGAGTCACAAATGGTCACAGGGCGAAAGAATGATTTGGGAACACAAGGTATCAACAAGCAAGCACAAGGACCTTTAATAAGTTGTGGCACGACGTGGATACCATGCATGATGGGCAACCAAAGTAGGCATATGTCAGTGACCATGACCAAAGAATGTCACTATGTGTGGTAAACATTGACAACTCATAACACGAGTCACAACTGCTCAGAGTGTAAGCTAATGGTTTGTGAATACTAGTTACCGACTAGCAAGTACAAATACCTTCCATATGTAGTAGCACAGTGTGGCTACAATGCACAGTGACCAACCAAAGTATGCATATGTCACTGACCATGACCAAATAATTTTACTTCAGGTGGTCAATGTTGACAACTCACAACACGAGTCACAGATAGTTAAACCAGGTAACAATGGATTGGGAACACTGGCTATTGAATAGAAAACACAAAGACCTTCAATACGTAGTGACACAGCGTAGTAACCATATACAGTGACAAACCAAAGTAGGCAGATGTCACTAACCATGACCAAAAGAGTTTCACTGTGTGTGGTCAATGTTGAAAACTCATAACACGAGTCACGAATGGTCTGAGGGGGAAACAATGGGTTGGGAACACTAGTTATGAACTAGCAAGCACAAAGACCTTCAACAAGTAGTGGCATGGTGTGGCTAGCGTGTACAGTGACCAACCAAAGTGTTGAAATAGTATGCATATTGTCTATTGCCTAGCCGGCTAGCTACACATACAGACAAGGCATGCACTGCTCTGTGGAGTATATCCCCTTAGTCTGTTTTGAGATGGGCTAGGAATGCCCTGCCCATAATGGGTTTGTCTCCTGTGGCTCATCATTGGAACCATACCGTTTTGGCTTGGTTGCATAGGCACCGTAGTCTCAAACGAGAGGTTGTGGGTTCAAACCTGCGACTGCCGCAATTATCTTTGTGGCTAAATCTGGGACAAGAAGCTTCCGAGAAGCTTACTAGAGCCTACCTTGAGGATGACACTTTGCAGTCTAAGGATGCGCCATGTAGGACTGTAGGTTGAGGTTGGCTCCAGTGGAGCCACTACAAGCAGAAGCTTTAGCGAAGCTCTGCAGGTATAAAACCCTGTACCTTGCATGCATACATTTGTAGTTCTTGCCTTTGAGACTCCTCACAGACTGTCCAACCAAAGGTAGACACTAAAGACCAACATGCGGACTTCGTGAGGTTGCAAACCAAATGAACCTAAAGTGTGGATCCCTCGTTCGAGGGTGATATGTTAACTTGGTTGCAATACCAAGAGCGGTTGGCGGCCTCCCGTGTCGGGACCCGCCTTATACACTGTTGCTATTCGGCGCATTGACAAAGGGTTATGGGCCCACACTTCTGGTTCAAAGGCATGCTTCCAAGACCGACTAGCGCGTGGTCTTGTAGGGCGCACATGTACAACAGGGATACGAAGATCGGACGGCTCCAATCTGCTCTATCGGCTCCATCGGCTTCTTCAGGTAAGGTGCGTGCACGTGGCGGACTAGGGTGTTGAAAAATTGGGCACCTCCGCATGCCCAAGTGCGGCACCGGGAGGCGCCGACGAGCCGCTAGAGATTGGAAACACCGCTCCGGCGGATGTAGCGACTCGAAGATTTCTCGGATCCTAAAATGAAGGATTGTCCCTAAAAGTTGACGAGTTGCTAAATCCGGTGGAAGTTGTTTTTGCAGGAATCGAACAAGTATGGAGGGAGATATGGCCTTCCAAAGTTGGGGTATGCACAGCGGCTCTAGGAGCCGGTTGCGACTTGAAATCCGGTCGATAATCGACCGGACCGAGTAACAAAATTACCATCTGGAGAAATTGCTCTGATAGGCCTGCCGAGGCGTCCGGTGGATGATCCACCTGATCCGGCGGATCATCCACCGGATCCAGTAGTGCAGGTTGTTACTGAGGGACTTGGCCAAAATCATGGCTATGCGTCCGAAACTCAGTAGTACGTTTTGTTACTCGGGGACCTAGTCAAAATTCTGACTGCAGGTCCGTAGACAGGTTTTGAACCTCGTCACACCCCATCACCAAACTCGATCCAAAAGTGGGTAGGGTGCGTAAAAACAGTGCAGGAGACCCCTACACCACGTGCAAGAGGATCTGCGCCTTGGAAAAGGCACTTGCACGTGAAGGAAGGCGCCACGGCTTGTGCGCACCATGGAAACATTAGGCGTTTGTGTGGTGGGTGAAACCTGCACTTCGGCAAGCATAACTTGGCCTTGGCTTAGCGGAATTGCACACAGTTTGATGCGTTGGAAAGCTCATGTCTAGTCCTATAAATGTTGTGATCATGTCTATGTTGAAAAACTAACTCAAAACAACGTTATTCCCTTCGCAAAATGGACTGTCTCTGAATTTCTACTAATGTAGCGCGAGGCCACCATAAAGCTCACGCTTAGTCTCAGATTCACCCAAAACAGTAGACGTGAACCAATAGAGACGATCAGACAAACGTCGGGACCGCACCACGCGGATTCCATCTCGACAAAGGGTTATGGGCCTACTGGTCTGAACGCCTCCAACGTTCACGTCTTCCGCAGCGCACGGGATCGTCATCTTGGACGTCGCCGTGAAGTTCTGAGAACTCGTCGGAGTTGCAGCTACGCACATGGTGCAGAAGGAGACGCAGCCTATTCAGATGTATGCAAGAGGCCCGGGCTTTGGGCTATGGAGGTGCCAGTTTGAACTGCACCTCTGGCATAAGGGGCTGCTGGATGTCATGTTGGGAAAGGAGGTGCTCATAGAGGCGACTGCTACGGACGCGGAGAAGCAGGCCTTTGAAAGGAAGAACACATAGGCGCTCATGCTCCTGGTGTCCGGGACGGCCGACTCGTAGTGGGGCTACTTCCAAGGCTGCAAGCTGGTAGCTGAAGCTTGGCAAAAGCTCTGTGCCATCCACCAATCCAAGTCGCTCGCAAACAAAATCTTCGCGATGAAGCGGCTCCTCACAGTGAGAATCGAGGAGGGAGATGATGTCATCTCTGCCATGCAGCAGATCGAGTCGCTTGCCTCGCAATGCAATGACGTGGGGTGGAAGATCGACACGCAGCTGCAGGTGATGGATCTCCTCATGGCCCTACCTGATAGTTGGGACCCTCTCATCACTGTCCTTGGAGGATGGTCAGAGGACAAGCCCACCTATGGCGCGGTCGCAGAGTACATCCGCAACGAGGCGCAGCGACGGAGCTGCGGGGAGTCCTCGTCTTCCTCATCGGCCCTTGTCACCAAAACGCGGGGTGCCAGAAGCGGGGGCCGAGGAAGTGGCAGAAAGGGCGGGGGCAAGAAGGGCGCCAAGAAAGGTGCGTGCCGCAATTGCGGCAAAGAGGGCCATTGGGCCCGTAAGTGCCCGGAGGAGACGAAGACCGGTGGCAAAAATAGCAAGGGCAGGTCGCTCTTCAATGGCAACAAGAATCACTTCCTGAAGAAGGCCAACAGGCGGTACCTGGATTCCGTGGCCGAGGAGCACACCCAAGTCAAGAAGGTGGGGTTTGTCACCAACGAGAAGTCCTCCAAGTCAATGGTGGTCGCGAACGACAAAGTCGAGCCGGCGGCTGGCCAAGGCGACGTGGAGGTAGAAGTCGTGGTGGGCGGTAAGAAGGAGTTGTGCACAATCCGTGATGTGTAGCACATCCCCGGCCTGGCTGACATCTTGAGTGTGAGCCGCTTGACGGACAAGGGATATGAGGTGCTCTTTCGCAGGAAAGGTGCAGTGGTGCGCATCGACGGCGAAGGCGAGGTCGTGCTGGAGGCGAAGCGCGAGGGCGGTCTCTACATTGTGGAGACCAAGGTGGTCCCGGCGGTATTTGACACAGCAGATTCGCAGGAGCGCATCGTCAACATGGCCAAGGGAGGAAGCACTGATCTGGAGCTCTGGCACCAACGGTTGGGGCAATCGGCGCCCGCAACCGTTAAGGAGATTGCAAAGCACGACATGGTGCGCGGCCTCATCATCGACGGTGCAGACGCGGTAGCAGATGCAATAGTGCACAAAAAGTGCGAGCCTTGCATTTTGGGCAAGGCGCGACGCAAGCCGTTCAACAAGAACGAGACTCGCGCAATGGACCTGCAGGAGGTAGTGCACATCGACTGTGCGGACCGTTCAAAACACCATCAAATAGCGGCTTGAGATGCTTCGTTACCTTCATTGACGACTGCAGCAGAAATCTCTACGTGTACTTCATGAAGCGGAAGGGCGAGAACCTGGACCGGCTGAAGGAGTACATCATAGCGGTGGAGAGGCAGACTGGCCAAAAGGTCAGAGCGCTATGCAGCAAAAATGGCGGGGGGTACGTGGGCTGCAGCGGGTGGATGAAGCAGCAGGGCATCAAGTGGGAACCCACTACGCCGTACTCCCCACAGTCCAACGGAGAGGCGGAGCGGGCGAACCAGACGCTGCTCAACATGGTGCGGATAATGCTTGTGGACGCGGGGTTGCCGCGATGGTTCTGGGCTGAGGCTGTGCGTACAGTAAGCTACACCATCAACCTCACCCCAACAGTGGTGCTGAAGGGGAAGGGTGGCTCGAAGACGTCGCAGGAGGTTTGGAGCGGGCGCAAGCCAAATGTGGCGCACCTGAAGGTGTTCGGGTGCAAGGCGCACGCGATGGTGTAGGCAGTGCGACGACGCGATAGCAAACCGAAACCGCGGGTGAAGCCGTGCTTGTTCCTCGGCTACAAGAGCGCGCAAAAGGTGTATCGGCTCTGGGACCCGTGCACGCAAGAGATCATCCGCAGTAGTGATGTCGAGTTCGATGAGCAGCAAAGCTGCAGCAGCAGCAGCAATGACGTGAGCGTGGGGAACACTCCAAAACAGGGGAGTGGTTCCAGCTCCTTGACTACGAGGAGGAGCCGGCGGATGCGGAGGTCGATGATGTGGCGTCGGAGCGCGGCGGTGCAGCAGGTGCAGCAGCCGACGTGAAGGACTCTGACGACGATGCAGCTGGGTTAGAGATCCGGCGGAATGATCCGTCAAAGGAGGCACGGTGGATGCCAAAGCGCGCACTCCCGACGGAGTTCGCGTCGGGCGTCGGAGAAAAATCCTCCGGACGCGCTGCCCGTCCGGTTGATGGTTCACCAGAGCGGGAGGAGTCCTCGGGGAGCTGTCCGGTCGATGATTCACTGGAGCGGGCAGAGTCGGAAGGATCGCAGCAGAGCGACGAGACGCCGCCAAAACTACCGCGCTGTAGCGGAAGGCAGCGGAGAGCGGGGAAGCGTTTCCACGTAGGCACCGGTCGATGGATCGGCATGACGTGGTGCATGCCGGCTGCATCAACGGAACCGACGACCGTGCAAGACATGCTTGCGCGGTCCAACGGGGAGCCGTGGGACGCCGCCATCAAGTCGGAGTTGGCGTCCATTGCTGACAACAACACGTGACAGCTGGTTGACAGACCGAAAGATGCCAAGGTCATCGGCTCCAAGTGGGTCTTCAAGACCAAGTTCATGAAGAAAGGTGTGGTTGACAAGTACAAGGCACGGCTCGTGGCGAAGGGGTACACACAGCGTAAGGGCAAACACTACGACAAGACATTCGCCCCCGTCGCCAAGTTTATAAGCATCCAGGCGATCCTTGTGGTGGCGGCCGCGAAGGACATGGAGCTCCACCAAATGGACGTAAAGACGGCCTTCCTCAATGGAATTATGGATAAGGAAGTCTACATGGAGGTGCCGGAGGGGGTGGAGGCGCTAGAGGGCAAGGTGTGCAAGCTGCGGAAGTCCTTGTACGGGCTAAAACAATCGCCTCGATGCTGGTACCAACAGATGGACAGCTTCATGGCACAACTCGGCTTTAAGTGCTGTGAGGCGGATCACAGTTTGTACGTGCGGCGCAGCAAGAAGCTCCATCAGATTGTCGCACTCTACGTGGACGATCTGATCTTGTGCTCCTCAGACCTGCCGAGCCTACAGCAGCTGAAAGAGCAGCTGAGCAACAGGTTCTAGATGTCGGACATGGGGGAGCGGGAGTTCTACCTCGGGGTGAGCATTACGCGGAACCGGAGGGCGCGCACGCTTGAGCTGGGGCAGGCCAAATACGTGGCCGAGGTGCTGAAGCGGTATAGCATGGAGGACTGCAAACCAGTGTGCAGTCCTGTCTCCACGACCGGTGAACTAAGTGCGGCAATGGCGTCGCAAACAAAAGAAGAGCGGGAAGATATGGCAGGGGTGTCTTACCAATCGGCGGTGGGCAGCCTCATGTACGCCATGGTGGCGACTCGACCAGACCTGGCCTACGCGGTGGGCTAAGCGAGCAGGTATGTGGCCGATCCAGGGCGGTCAAGCGCATCCTCCGCTACCTACAGGCGACGCGGCACGCGCGCCTGAGGCTCGACGGCAAGGGGCGGGTGGACCCCTTGCGTCTGGTCTGCTACACGGATGCAGACTACGCTAGTGATGTGGACAAGCGGATTTCCACATCAGGATACGTGTTCTTCCTCGCTGGTGCAGCGGTCTCGTGGTGCAGCAGGAAGCAAGACTGCGTTGCCACCTCCACAGTGGAAGCAGAGTACATCGCGCTAGCCAAGGCCGTCAAGGAGGCGGTGTGGCTCCGCAGGTTGCTGGGGGAGCTGGGCGTGCCGCAGGTGGAGCCTACGGTGGTGCAAGAGGACAACACCGGCTCCATCTTGCTGACCAACAACCGGACGCAACACAGGAGGACGAAGCACATCGACGTGCGTTATCACTATGCATGGGACATGGTCGAGAAGGGGCAGGTGGTGCTGCAGCACTGCAGCACGCACAACATGCTTGCGGATTGCTTGACCAAGGCGCAACCCACGGAGCGGCACGCGATGAGCGTGGCCCGACATGGTATGACCAGCTATGATGGGCTGGAGGGCGCAGTGGAAGATGAGTGAGAGCAAGCAGGAGCAGCGGGCATGGCAGGTGCAAGGGGGAGAATGATGAAAGATTGCCCCTCCGCATGCCAAAGTGCGGCGTCGGGAGGCGCCGACGAGCTGCCAGAAATTGGAAACACTGGTCCGGCGGATCTGGTGACTCGAAGATTGCTCGGATCCTAAAATGAAGGATTGCCCCTGAAAGGTGACGAGTTCTTGAATCCGGTGGAAGTTGTTTTTCTAGAATCGGACAAGTATCGAGGGAGATATGGCTTTCCAAAGTTGGGGTATGCGCAGCGGCTCTGGGAGCCGGCTACGACTCGAAATCCGGTCGATAATCGACCGGACCGAGTAACAAAATTACCATATGGAGAAATTGCTCCGATAGGTCTGCCGAGGCGTCCGGTGGATGATCCATCTGATCCGGCGGATCATCCACCGGATCCAGTAGTGCAGGTTGTTACTGAGGGACGTAGGCAAATTCATGGCTCGGCGTCTGAAACTCAGTATTACGTTTTGTTACTCGGGGACTTGGTCAAAATTCTGACTGCAGGTCCGCGGACAGGTTTCGAACCTCGTCACACCCCATCACCAAAATCGACCCAGAAGTGGGTAGGGTGCGTGAAAACAGTGCAGGAGACCCCTACACCACGTGCAAGAGGATCTGCGCCTTGGGAAAGGCGCTTCGCACGTGACGGAAGGCGCCACGACGTGTGCGCACCATGGAGGCGTTAGGCGTTTCTGTGGTGGGTGAAACCTTTGCTTCGGCAAGCATAACTTGGCCTACGCTTGGTTGAACTGCACGCGTTTTGGTACATTGGAAAGCTCATGTCTAGCCCTATAAATGTTGTGATCATGTCTATGTCAAAAAACTAACGCAAAACAACGTTATTCCCTTCGCAAAACTGACTGTCTCTAAATTTCTACTCATATAGCGTGAGACGACCATAAAGCTCACGCTTAGTCTCAGATTCGCTCAAAACAGTAGATGTGAACCAATAGAGACGATCAGAAAAATGTCGGGACCGCACCACGTGGATTCCATCTCGACATAGGGGACGAGGAACAGCTCTGTCCATGCTGGACAAGACCCTCGAGCCCCACCGGGATTAAGCTCTACCCCTTTTTAGAAGGTGGTACGACCCTGAGTCCGTTCTCTCATGACGGCACCATCGCCTTAGGCGATCATCGGCGGGAGGGGTATGCAACGGGAACAACTGCACCTTTGAGACCTGTCGCAGTCAGCAACCTCATTAGCCTCATCAGCCTCAACAAAGTAGAGTAGCAACAAAGCAGAGAAGACAAGCAACAGCAAGAAATGGCGGATTCGAGTCAAGCCCGCCTTGAGGCGGGTATGTCCAAATTCACGGAGATGGGGTTTCTCTTGTGGAAATGGCAGTTTGAGATTGTCATGAATATGCATGGCTACCTCAACATCCTAAAAGGGATCGAGACAGCACCCGCCGATGCGACCGTGACGACGCATGCGGCTGACCTTGCAGCATGGAAGATGAAGAACAACATGGCTCTCACCATTCTTGTGATGTCCATCAACAAGACTCAACACTCCCACATCACAGGATACTTGTTGGATGCTGAGGCCTACGCAAAACTCGCACGCGTGCATCAATCAAACGCCCTAGCAAACCGACTCTTCATCTTCCAACGGTTGATGTTGATGAGGGTGAGCGAAGGAGAATCGATACCTGCATTTTTGTAGTCGTTCGACAACGTGCTCCAAGAGGTCCAACAAATGGAATGGAATCTCGACTCCAACATGCGTGCCATGATCCTTCTAATGGCGCTATCGGAAAGTTGGAGGTCCTTGATCAACGTATTTGGCGGTTGGATGGAGGCAGATCTGACGTACGAGGCTGTTGCCGAGCACGTCCGCAACAAGTCCATGCGATGTAGTGGTAGTGAGGCAAACATCTCAGCCTATGCCTCTCGCCTTGGCGGACAAGGTGCAAGCTCTTGCTCCAGTCAAGGCAACAGCGGAAGCGGTGGCGGTGGAGGGAAAGGCAATGGTGGCGGGAAGAGTACCAAGAAGCTTGGCAACTTTTACAACTGTGGCAAGGCTTGGCACTGGGCTAGGGACTACCGTAGTCCTAAGAAAGAAGGCGGGAACAAAGGTGGAAGGAGAAGAAGGAGCTCACCAACATGATGGCTATGGGGCTGCCCATGAAGGGCGCAACGATCCTTAGGCCCAAGGCATTTGCCCTTGACTCGGGCACCAACCACCAATCATCAAAAGAGAAAGGTGGATTTGTCTCCATAGCCGCATCTGTCATGCGCATCAAGTGTGAAAACGGCGGCGTCATCCAAGCCATGGGCAAAGGGGACAAGGTGATCACGTTCAACGTGAATGGTGCGGAGAAGGCAGTCAACCTTCAAAAGGTGGTGTACATGTCCTCCTTTACAGCCAACTTGCTGTCCGTCTCACAAATCACCGACAACAACATGACAGTGGTTTTCACCAACAAGGAAGCAGTGGCCCTAAAAAACAAAGACATCCAGAATTTGTACACCAAAGACAATCTCATGCTTTAAGTTGCAAGAGTCGACGGCCTTTACGTGCTTCAAACAAAAGTCACCAAGGCGTCCGATGAGGGACTTGCATGTGCCACCAAGAAAGTGGCACCGGAGCCAAAGGATGAACCACCGGCGACCGCTGCGGCCGCCACATCAACCAAGGACATTGACGCTAAGCTATGGCACCGGCGATTTGGCCATGTGGCCAACAGTACGCTGCAGAATATGTAGGAGCAAGAGGTAGTCCACGGAATGGAAGGGTGCACCATGAAGCATGGCGGAGGGTGTGCATTGTGTGAACCATGCCTCGAAGCGATGGCAAAGAAGAAGCCGTTTGGGAGAGGAGGTCACCAAGCGGAGCATGTCTTGGAAATAATACACAATGACGTGTGTGGATCCTTCCACACTCCGTCTAGTGGAGGAAGCGAGTACTTTCTGACCTTCATTGACGACCACAGCCGCAAGTTGTGGATCTACTTCCTCAAAACAAAGGGAGAGGTCAAGGAGAAGCTCCTCGAGTTCGTCACCATGGTGGAGTGGCAAACTTCCAAGAAGGTGAAGACGCTCCGAAGAGACAACGGAGGTGAGTACGAGGCATGCAAGCCTTGGCTCAACAATCATGGCATCCACCACGAGAAAACCACCCCTTACAACTCCCAAAGCAACGGCGTTGCCGAGAAGATGAACCAGACCCTACTCGGTATGGTCCGAAGCATGCTCTTTGACGCGAAGCTCCAACCTCGCTTTTGGGTAGAAGCAACAACAACGGCCTGCTACCTCTTGAATCTCACACCAGCAACCGCCTTGCGGAAGCGTGGAAAGGAGCAGGTCAAGCTGAGTAAGACCCCACAAGAAGCATGGTCGAGAAAGAAACCGAACGCATCTCATCTGAAGGTGTTTGGGTCAATTGCATGGGTGAAGATCCAGTCGTCAACGTTGACCACGTGAGTCATCAACGTTGACCACGTGAAGTGAAATTCTTTTGTCATGGTCAGTGACACATGCATACTTTGGCTGGTCACTGTGCATGGTAGCCACACTATGCCACTACATGTGGAAGGTGTTTGTATTTTCTAGTCGATAACTAGTATTCACAACCCACTATATTCCACTATGACTAGTTGTGACTCGTGTTATAAGTTGTCAATACTTACCACACATAGTGACATTATTTGGTCGTGGTCAGTGACAAATGCATACTTTGGTTGGTCATCGTGAGTGGTATCCACACCGTGCCACAACGTATTGAAGGTCCTTGTGCTTGCTAGTTCATACCTGGTGTTCCCAAACCATTGTTTCCCCCCTTTGACCATTTGTGAATCGTATCATGAGTTTTCAACGTTGACCACACACAGCGGATTTCTTTGGTCAGATGCAGTACATATGCCTACTTTGGTCGGTCATTGTGCATGGTAGCCACACCGTGCTACTACTGATTGAAGGTCTTTGTGCTTGCTAGTTGCCAACTGACATTCCTAGACCATTGTTTCCCCCTCTGACCGTTTTTGACTCGTGTTATGGTTGGTGAACGTTGAACACCCATATTGAAACTCTTTGGTCATGGTCAGTGACATATGCCTAGTCTGGTTGTTTGGTTTGCATAGCAGCCACACCGTGCCACTACGTATTGAAGTTCTTTGTCCTTTCTAGTCGATACATAGGATTCCCAAACCATTATATCTCCCTTGACCATTTGTGACTCGTGTTATGATTTGTCAATGTTGACCACACATAGTGGACTTCTTCGGTCATAGTCAGTGACGTATGCATCCTTTGATTGGTCACTGTGCAAGCTAGCCACACCGTGCCACTACTTGTTGAAGGTCTTTGTACTTGCTAGTTGATAACTAGTGTTCCCAACCCATTGTTTCCCCCTCTGACCATTTGTGACTTTTGTTATGAGTTTTCAACGTTGACCACCTATATTGAAAGTCTTTGGTCATGGTCTGTGACATATGCCTAGTTTGGTTTGTCACTGTACATGTGATCCGTGTTGTGAGTTGTCAACGTTGACTACATTGAGTGAAGTTATCAGGTCATGGTCATTGACATATGCATACTTTGGTTTTTGTCTGTGCATGGTAGCCACACCGTGCCACTACATATTTAAGGGTTTGTACTTTCTAGTCAATAACTAGTATGCAAAATCCATTGTATTCCACTCTGACCATTTGTGACTCGTGTTATGAGTTTTCAAAGCTCACCACACATAGTGTTATGATTTGGTCATTGTCTGTGACATATGCCTACTTTGGCTGGTCATCGTGCATGGTATCCACATCGTGCCTTAACTTATTGAAGGTCCTTGTGCTTGCTACTTGATACCTGGTGTTCCCAATCCATTGTTTCCCCCTCTGAACATCTGTGACTCGTATTATGAGCTGTCAATGTTGACCACACACAGCGAAATTCTTTGGTCAAAAGCAGTACATGTGCCTACTTTGGGCAGTCATTGTGCATGGTAGTCACACCGTGCTACTACTGATTGAAAGTTGGTGTACTTGCTAGTTAGAACTGATATTCCCAGACCATTGTTTCCCCCTCTGACTATTTGTGACTCGTGTTATAGTTGGTGAACGTTGACCACCCATATTGAAATTCTTTGGTCATGGTTAGTGACATATGCCTAGTTTGGTTGTTTGGTGTGCATAACAACCACACCGTGCTGCTACGTACTGAATTTCTTTGTCCTTCATTGTTGATACATAGGGTTCCCAAACCATTGTCTCTCCCTCTGACCATTTGTGACTCGTGTCATGAGTTGTCAATGTTAACCATACATAGTGGGCTTCTTCCGTCATAGTCAGTGACGTATGCATCCTTTGGTTGGTCTCTGTGCATGCTAGCCAAACCGTGCCAGTACTTGTTGAAGGTCTTTGTACTTGCTAGTTGATAACTAGTGTTTCCAACCCATTGCTTCCCCCCTCTGTCCAGTTTTGACTCGTGTTATGAGTTTTCAACATTGACCACACACTTTGAAATTCTTGTGGTCATGGTTAGTGACATATGCCTACTTTTGTTTGTCACTATACATGGTTACCACACTGTGTCACTACGTATTGAAGGTCTTTGTGCTTTCTAGTTGATAGCTAGTGTTCTTCACCCAGTCTTACCCCCTCTTACTATGTGTGACTAGTCTTGTGAGTTGTCAACATTGACCACATGAAGTAAAATTCCTTGGTCGTGGTCAGTGACATATGCATACTTTGGTTTTTCACCGTGCATGGTAGCCACACTGTGCCACTACATATCGAATGTATTTGTACCTGCTAGTCGAAAACTATTATTCACAAACCATTATATTTCATGCTTACTATTTGTGACTCGTGTTATGAGTTGTCAAAGTTTACCACACATAGTGACATATTTTGGTCATGGTGAGTGACATATGCCTACTTTGGTTGGTCATCGTGCATGGTATCCACACCGTGCCACAACTTATTGAAGGTCATTGTGCTTGCTAGTTGATACCTGGTGTTCCCAAACCATTGTTTCCCCCGCTGACCATTTGAGACTCGTATTATGAGTTGCCAACGTTGACCATACACAGCAGATTTCTTTGGTCAAAGGTAGCACATATGCCTACTTTGGACGGTCATTGTGCATGGCAGCCACAACGTGCGACTACTGATTGAAGTTTGTTGTACTTGTTAGTTGAGAACTGATATTCCCAGACCATTGTTTCCCCCTCAGACCAACCGTGACTCCTGTTATGGTTGGTGAACGTTGACCACCCATATTGAATTTCTTTGGTCATGGTCAGTGACATATGCCTAGTTTGGTTGTTTGGTGTGAATAATAGCCACACCGTGCCACTATAAATTGAAGTTCTTTGTCCTTTCTAGTCAATGCATAGGATTCCCAAAACATTGTCTCTCCCTCTGACCATTTGTGACTCGTGTTATGAGTTGCCAATGTTGACCTCACATAGTGGACTTCTTCGGTCATAGTCAGTGACATATGCATCCTTTGGTTGGTCACTGTACCCGCTAGCCACACCGTGCCACTACTTTTTGAAGGTATTTGTACTTGCTACTTGATAACTAGTGTTCTCAGCCCATTGTTTCTCCCTCTGACCATTTGTGACTCATGTTATGAGTTTTCAACGTTGACCACACACTGTGAAATTCTTTTGGTCATGGTTAGTGACATATGCCTGCTTTTGGTGTGTCATTATACATGGTTACCACGCGTGTCACTATGTATTGAAGATCTTTGAGTTTTCTAGTTTATAGCTAGTCTTTCCAACTCATTGTTACCCCTTGTGACTATTTGTGACTCGTGTTGTCAGTGGTGTGCACTAACGACATGAATTGAAATTCTTTGGTCATGGTCAGCGACATATGCATACTTTGGTTGGTCACTGTGCATTGTAGACACACTGTGCCACTACATATAAAAGGTATTTGCACTTGGTAGTCAATAACAAGTATTCACAAACCATTACCTTACAATATAACCATTTCTGACTCGTGTTATGAGTTGTCAATGTTTACTACACTTCATGATATTTTTTTGGTCATGGTCAGTGACATATGCCTACTTTGGTTGGTCATCGTGCATGGTACCCACACCGTGCCACGATGTATTGAAGGTCATTGTGCTTGCTAGTTGGTACCTGGTTTTCCCAAACCATTGTTTCCTCCTTTGACTATTTGTGACTCGTATTATGAGTTGTCAACGTTGACCACACACAACGGATTTATTTGGTCAAAGGCAGTTAATATGCCTTCTTTGGTCGGTCATTGTGCATGTTAGCCACCCGGTACTACTACTGATTGAAGGTTGTTGTACTTGCTAGTTGAGAACTAATATTACCAGACCATTGTTTCCCCCTTTGATCATTTGTCACCCGTGTTGTGGTTGATGAACGTTGACCACCCATATTGAAATCATTTCGTCATGGTCTGTGACACATGCCTAGTTTGGTTGTTTGGTGAACATAGTAGCCACACCGTGGCACTACGTATTGAAGTTCTCTGTCCTTTGTAGTCGATACATAGGTTTCCCAAACCATTGTCTCTCCCTGTGACCATTTGTGACTCCTGTTATGAGTTGTCAATGTTGACCACACATAGTGGACTTTTCGGTCATCGTCAGTGACGTATGCATCCTTTGGTTGGACACTGTACACGCTAACCACACCGTGCCACTACTCGTTGAAGGTCTGTGTACTTGCTAGTTGATAACTAGAGTACCCAACCCATGGTTTTCCCCTCTGACCATTTGTGACTCATGTTATGGACTGTGAATGTTGACCACCCATATTGAAATTATTTGGTCATGGTCAGTGACATATGCCTAACTTGGGTTGTCACTGTACATGGTTACCACGCAGTGTCACTACGTATTGAAGGTCTTTGTGCTTTCTAGTTGATAGCTAGTCTTCCCAAACCATTGTTACCCCCTTCTGACTATGTGTGACTCGTGTTGTGAGCTGTCAACGTTCACGACATGAAGTGAAATTCTTTGGTCATGGTCAGTGACATATGCATACTTTGGTTTGTCACTGTGCATGGTAGCCACACTGTGCCACTGGATATTGAAGGAACTTGTACATGCTAGTCCATAACTAGTATTCACAAACCATTATCTTCCACTCTGACCATTTGTGACTCGTGTTATGAGTTGGCAAAGTACCACACATGGTGACATTATTCAATCATGGTTAGTGACATATGCCTACTTTGGTTGGTCATCGTGCATGGTATCCACACTGTGCCACAACTTATTTAAGGTCATTGTGCTTGCTAGTTGATACCTGGTGTTCCAAAACCATAGTTTCCCCCTCTAATCATTTGTGACTCGTATTATGTGTTCTGAATGTACACAAAACACAGCGGATGTCTTTGGTCAAAGGCAGTACATATGCCTATTTTGGTCGGTCATTGTGCATGGTAGCCACACTGTGCTACTACTGATTGAAGGTCGTTGTACTTGCTAGTTGACAACTGATATTCCCTGACAATTGTTTCCCCCTCTGACCGTTTGTGGCTTGTGTTATGGTTGGTGAACGTTAACCACCCATATTGAAATTCTTTGGTCATGGTAACTGACATATGCCTAGTTTGGTTGTTTGGTGTGCATAGTAGCCACACCATTCCACAACGTATTGAAGTTTCTGTCCATTCTAGTTGATACATAGGGTTCTCAAACCATTGTCTCTCCCTCTGACCATGCATTTAAATTCGTTGGTCATGGTCAATAACATGCATGCTTTGGTTAATCACTGTGCATGGTAGCCACACTGTGCCACTACACATTGAAGGTATTTGTTCTTGCTCATTGATAACTAATGTTCACAAATCATTATCTTCCACTATAACCATTTGTCACTTGTGTTCTGATTTGTCCAAGTATACGACACATAGTGACAGTCTTCGGTCATGGTCTGTGACATATGCCTACTTTGGTTGGTCATCGTGCATGGTATCCACATCGTGCCACAATGTATTGAAGGTCCTTGTGCTTGATAGTTGATACCTGGTGGTTCCTAACCAGTGTTTCCCGTTGACCATTTGTGACTCGTATTGTGAGTTGTCAACGATGACCACGCACAGCCGATTTCTTTTGTAAAAGACAATACATATGCCTACTTTGGTCGGTAATTGTGCATCGTAGCCACACCGTGCTACTACTGATTGAAGGTCGTTGTACTTGTTAGTCGAGAACTGATATTCCCAGACCATTGTTTCCCCCTCTGACTTTTGGTGACTTAGGTTATGGTTGGTGAACGTTGACCACCCATATTGAAGTTATTTGGTCATGGTGAGTGACATATGCCTAGTTTGGTTGTTTGGTGTGCATATTAGCCACACCGTGCCACTACGTACTGAAGTTCTTTGTCCTTTCTAGTCGATACATAGGGTTCCAAAACCATTTTCTGTGCCTCTAACCATTTGTGACTCGTGTTGTGAGTTGTGATTATTGACCACATGAAGTGAAATTCTTTGGTCATGGTCAGTGACATATGCATCCTTTGGTTGGTCACTGTGCATGGTAGCCAAGGTACATGTACTTGCTAGTTGATAACTAGTATTCAGAAATAGTTATCTTCCAGTCTGACCATTTGTGAAACGTGTTATGAGTTGTCAAAGTTTACCACAAGTAGTGACATTCTTTGGTCATGGTCAGTGACATATGCCTACTTTGGTTGGTCATGGTGCATGGTATCCACACTGTGCCACAACTTATTGAAGGTCCTTCTGCTTGCTTGTCAATACCTGCTGTTCCCAAAGCATTGTTTCTCCCTCTGACCATTTTTGACTCGTATCATGAGTTGTCAATGTTGACCACACACAGTGATTTTCTTTGGTTATAGCAGTACATATGCCTACTTTGGTCGGTCCTTGAGCATGGTAGCCACACCGTGCTACTACTGATTGAAGGTTGTTGTACTGTCTAGGTTTTCACTGATATTCCTAGACCATTGTTTCCCCCTCAGACCGTTTGTGACTCGTGTTCTGGTTGATGAACGTTGACCACCCATATTGAAAGTCTTTGGTCATGGTCAGTGACATATGCCTAGTTTGGTTGTTTGGTGTGCATAGTAGTCAAACCGGGCCACAACGTGTTGAAGTTCTTTGTCGTTCGTAGTCGACACATAGGGTTCCCAAACCGTTGTCTCTTCCTCTGACCATTTGTGACTCGTGTTATGAGCTGTCAATTTTGACCACACATAGTGGACTTCTTCGGTCATAGTCAGTGACGCATGCATCCTTTGGTTGGTCACTGTGCACGCTAGCCACACTACGCCAATACTTGTTGGAGGAATTTGTACTTGCTAGTTCAGAACTAGTGTTTCCAACCCATTGTTTCGCCTTCTGACCATTTGTGACTCGTGTTATGGGTTGTGAACGTTGACCACCCATGTTGAAAGTGTGTGGTCATGATTAGTGACATATGCCTAGTTTGGCTTGTCACCGTACATGGCTACCACGCCGTGTCACTACGTATGGAAGGTGTTTGTGCTTTCTAGTTGATTGCTAGTCTTCCCAAACCATTGTTTCCCCCTTGTGACTATCTGTGACTCGTGTTATGAGTTTTCAACGTTGACCACATGAAATGAAATTCTTTGGTCATGGTCAGTTGCACATGCATACTTTGGTTGGTCACTGTGCATGGTAGCCACACTGTGCCACTACATAGTGAAGGTATTTGTACTTGCTAGTTGATAACTAGTATTCAAAAACCATTATCTTCCCCTCTGACCATTTGTGACTCGTGTTATGAGTTGTCAAAGTGTACCACACACAGTGACATTATTTGGTCATGATCCGTGACATATGCCTACTTTGGTTGGTCATCGTGCATGGTATCCACACCGTGCCACAACTTATTGAAGGTAATTGTGCTTGCTAGTCGATACCTGGTTTTCCCAAACCATTGTTTCCCCCTCTGACCATTTGTGACTCGTACTTTGAGTTGTCAACGTTGACCACACACTACGGATCTCCAGGTTGTCCTCCAGGTCGTCCGTGGACGACCTGGAGGACAGATTTGCGACCGCATTATGAGACCCCCCCTACCCCCCCACGGCTTACGCTCGAAGGTAGAGTTGAGGTATCACAACACCCCCCCTCCTCCCTCCCCAGGTCGCGAGCCTATTCTATATTGCGCGTACGAGGATTCAAACCCAGGACCTACCACTCCAGAATCTAACTCTATAAGCACTATGCCAGCTCACATGGTGTTCATATGATGTCCAAATGACATTATAAGGGTTCCTATGGGTAAAGGGCATAAAATAAGGGGGGTTTAAGATTAGAGGGTAGTTTTCAAAAGTATGAATGATAACAAAGCTAGTTTAATCATAAAAAATGACGCAGATGGAATTTCAAATTTTGCAACTTCGAGCTTGAATAACCTTTCAACCATTGCTCCGATTGACGAGCCGTAAGAAGGAAAGTTGACTACACACAGTGAAACTGTTTTTATGATATCCAGTAACACAAGCATACTTTGGTTGGTCATTGTGCATGGTAGCCACACCGTACCACCACTTATCGAAGGTCTCTTTACTTGCTAGTCGATACCGAGTATTCCCAAACCATTGTTTCTCCCTCTGCCCATTTTTGACTTGTATTATGAGTTGTGAATGTTGACCACACACACTAAACTTCTTTGGTCATGAGCAGTGATGTATGCCTACTTGGGTAGGTCATTGTGCACGNCAGCCGTAAGAAGGAAAGTTGACTACACACAGTGAAACTCTCTTTATGATATCCAGTGACACAAGCATACTTTGGTTGGTCATTGTGCATGGTAGCCACACCGTACCACCACTTATCGAAGGTCTCTTTACTTGCTAGTCGATACCGAGTATTCCCAAACCATTGTTTCTCCCTCTGCCCATTTTTGACTTGTATTATGAGTTGTGAATGTTGACCACACACACTAAACTTCTTTGGTCATGAGCAGTGATGTATGCCTACTTGGGCAGGTCATTGTGCACGCTAGCCACACCATGCCAATACATACGAAAAATCTTTGTACTTGCTAGAAGATACATAGTGTTTTGAAACCATGTTTTCTCCCTCTGACCATTTGTGACTCATGTTATGGGTTGTGAACGTTGACCAGCCATACGGAAATTCTTTGGTCATGGTTAGTGACATATGCCTAGTTTGGTTTGTCACTGTACGTGGTTACCACGCCGTGTCACTACGTATAGAAGGTTGTTGTGATTTTTAGTTGATAGCTAGTGTTCCCAAATCATTGTTACCCCCCTCTGACTATCAGTGACTCATGTTGTGAGTTGTCAACACTGACCACATGAAGTGAAACTCGTTGGTCTATGTTGACCCGGGATCCCAAGGTGACCCCATCACCGCGGCCGCGGCACAGCGGACCACCGCGATGCCCCCGCGATGTGCGGTGGTCGGTCGTTTTCAACTTTCAAGTGCGGCACACCCGCACGTGACGTTGCACACGTCACCGGGCCACTGCGGCCGGCACCCACCACCGCAAGAGGGTTATTTGCGAGGCATCCAGCTCGAACCCTCCCAATATCCCAACTCACCTTGCTCATCCATGAGCCATTTCACCCTCACCATCCCTCCATTGGGTGAATCTGAATGGATTCACTTTGAACAGCCTGGCATGCATGTAGACAGACTGATATGCAATAGTCCAATGCCTGTGATTCTGCTATACACGTGGCCACCTCTTTCATGTTCATCGAAGGGGAGATAATGTAGACACTGCCAGGTCAACATGCACGTTTCTACTTTCAATGATTCTGTTGACGAACCGTGGTTGAACTCACGGTTCGACGTATCATGTTTCATTTACATGAAACATTTTATTTATCGTTTGTATTGCATGCATGACAACGTTTTCCAACTTTTGAACTCAGTGGTTTTCAAAATCAGGGATTTTCAAATACTTGGGTTCAAACATTTGAATTCACGGGTTTGCGAAGTGACGGGTTCGCGAGTTCCCATCATCCACTGGCTGCGGAGCCGTGGACTCCCATGTGAGTCCACGGCTCCGCAGCCATCCTAGCATCACTCATCGACGCCGAGAAAGACGACTGCGAGCTCTTACTCGTCATAGTTTTACACTTTGCCGTGGGCAAGGCCCGCGGCCTCCTACAGCCATGCCACCCAGGAGGGCACCAACTGCATTGTCAGGCAGGGACTCCTCCTCCCTCCCTGCCTCAACATCAGCAGCATCTGCCGTACGCTTTACCCAGGCGGATTTTGCGCCGCCACTATGTGGTCATCTGCACGGTGATGCACTGACACTCGCCCTCTCTCGGCACTGCAAGCCTGTCCCGACAGCATCGAAGAAGCCGGGGTTTTATTGTGGCAGCTGCGGTGTCACGAAGAGTGGCACATGCGACCGCATCCAAGGGCATTTTGGCATACCTAATGGGAACATTTCTTGCTGCCCCTATCCGCCCCCCATCGCCCGAGACGTGCTGGGTCTCGAGAGGTACCCCCGCCCCCCTGCAAGCTGGAAACCAGCTTGTCCTCGGCTGTACAACGGACTTGGTGACTCATGGATCACAAGCGCAAAACCAGTGTCATGGACCTCCCTCTTCGAGACAAGGCAGCGTGAGGAGGCTCTGGAGAGAGCAAGCCAGCCTACTGGTGAGGTGCCAGACCCCTTTTCAGCAGCTCGTTCCACTGTTCACCAGATGCAGCAGCAGGGGGAGGTTCTGCTGCGTGCGGCAGACCTGCGCGAGCAGGTTGATCTTTCTCGGCAGCTGGTGGAGCAGCCAGTCCCTCTGGCAGATGTCAACAAAATGGCGGGGATGGTGCAGACGTCGATGCGGGGATACTGCGCAGCCGCGGCTAACCAAGCCTGTCAGATGTCAATCGTGAAGCTGATGTGTGGCGGCGCTCTGCCAATCAGCTTCTGCAGAGAGCCGTGGTTGAACGACGTTGTGCGTACGGGCAGGCTGACCAACACAACATTCTGCCTTCCTGGCAGGTCCACAGTCGTCGGTGATTTGCTGCCTAAGCTCGACGCTAAGCTGGCTATTGAGGACGCATCACTGAAGCAAGGATGGCCTATCTATGGGGTCACGGTGGCTGTAGATGAGTGGGCCGACCAGCAGCAGCGCCCCATCTATAATGCCATGGCGGTGAACGCCAAGGGGCCCTGCCATGTGTTTTCGCGTGATGCTAGCGGCAGAGTGAGGAACGCGGACCACATGGCTACTATGATCGAGGAAGCCATCGAAGAAGTGGGGGTGCAGAACGTAGTCAGCGTCGTCTGTGACAACACTTCCGTGAACAAGCGTGCGGCAGAGGACTTGAAGAGCAAGTACCCCTCGGTGCTTTGGCAGGGTTGCTGCGCGCATAACCTGGACCTTGTCCTCAAGGACATAGGCACGTCTGACTGGGGGGCTGCCATTCTATCGCGCTGTGAGAAGGTGGTCAATTTCTTCCGCAACAACGACATGCCCCGCACGTGGCTGAAGCAGTCGTCGGGCGGCCGGGTCCTCATCCAGAAGTGTGACACACGCTTCGCATCGGCTCACAGCATGCTGCAGCGTTTGTTGGACATGCGTCCATTTTTGCTGAAGCTGGTCAACCACGAATGCTGGAAGGGCATGGGAAGCCAGAGGGACAGCCTCTTCAAGCAAAGGAAGCAGGCTGTGCGTGGCTTCATCCGCCGGCGAGTTTTCTGGCTGCAGGTCCGCCAGATGAGAGACCTCATGACGCCACTTGTGAAGGTACTGCGGGTGGCAGACTCTCCAGGAGGACAGGCAGGGGAGATGTACGAGGCTCTGCTTGACTGCACCTCTGAGCTGAAGGCGCTGTCGACAAGCCGGGGCAGGAAGCCGGCTAAGGTGGGCAATGCACCGGTGAAGTTTGCAATGCAGCGTCTTGTGAAGCGGTGGAAGAACGACATGAGCTGTCCCCTCTATGCTGCAGCCCGAAGAGTGCATCCCTTGCATTTTGGGAATGACCTTGGGGGGGATGTGGAGATGGTTCAGGCGTGGGCTGCAGTGGTTGAGGCACAGGTTCCTGAGAAGAAGCGGGACGAGTTGCAGAGCCAGCTTGAGGCCTTCCAGCTTGGCCGTGTGACACCCGAGGTCATTCCCCTGACCACAAAGCGGCTGAGTGACAAGGCTCGTGCCGCGGTTGCCAAGGTGGTGACAGGTGTGCTCAAGCCCTTTGAGTGGGCATCGCTGCAC